>CAUYON010185679.1:0-65814 GCA_963573935.1 Arctocebus calabarensis
GCCAAACAACAGTGATGGCTGCAACCAAAAAAAATGGCCAGGCATTGTGGTGGGCGCCTGTAGCCCCAGCTACTTGGGAGGTGGAGGCAAGAGACTCACTTGAGCCCAGGAATTGGAGGTTGCTGTGAGCTGTGATGCCACCGCACTCTACCCAGGGCGACAGCTTGAGGCTCTGTCTCAGAAAAAAAAAAATCCCTGGAGCCACATATTAAATCAGCTGGTATGAAACATAAAAACTTCATTACTAGGCTAATGAATATTAATGCACTATTTCAATAACATTAACCTTTCTTATTAATTTGTTCAACAAACATTTACTCAATTCTTTTACATCTACAAAGATGATCCAAACAGTCTTTCATGTCAACAAGTCTTGATGGGTGGGTCTGGCCTTAAGGGAAATGAGAGGGGAAGAGACCCTGCCTGTCAGTTTATGTGAAACTGCTACAAAGGCTAGATTCAATCAGGTTCTGTCCTATGGCTGAGTTTACAAGCTCCATGACTTTGCTTGGCTTGCTCAGGAAACTTGAAATATTCTTTGAGCAGGATGACTTCACATAGGCACAAGTCTCACAGTGGGGCCCAGAGGCTCTGTGCAAAGAGCATGGTGCTCCTTCCTGGACAGGTACAGAGTGCTCATGTGTCTTTCCCAAAGCTCACTCTGAAGTACCACCACTTAAAACAAAATGACCATAACTAAAAAATCAGGTGCTCTCCATCAACACATCTTTAGAGATATTTTCCCAAGCTGCTACTCTGCCATTCCACTGCCAAAATTGGAAAATAATCCACATTTCTGCCAAACCTGTAACAAGTGTCAATTTTTTAATCATAAAAAGAAATAAATCATACTCTATAAATCAGTGGTTCTCAACCTGTGGGTTGCAACCCACAGGAACTGTATTAAAGGGTCGTGGCATTAGGAAGGTTGAGAACCACTGCTATAAATAAATATCTCAATAAAAAAACAGATGAGCAAAACAGACCAATGAGTTCTCTTGTTTTTGCCTCTATCTCTCCCAGGAGAGTTTCGGGGTTGGCAATGGCCTTCTCTTCCTCCACACAGTAAGTTTCTAAAAACTTCTTATATTCTGGATCTGTAAATTTAAGAAAATAAAAAGGAAATAAACAATCTTCTCCAATGACAGCAGAAAAATTATATTTGATCAGGGTACTTAACTCGGCAAGTCATAATCAAGCATTTGGAAAGAACTCACCATCTTCAATGCTCCCGGTCTTAGTATCTTTTTTCTTAGGCTTCTTTTTGGCTATCTTCTGGAACGGAGCAAACTCTACCACAGCAGGATATTCCAGACCTTTAATAGGAAACATAATCCAAGCCATCTTGAAATTCTTTTACGTTCACTTCAGAAAATTATGATCTAGCTTAAAGATTAGGAATAACAATGACTATGTTTTACTACAGCTTAAACTGTAATTTAAAAATATTTTCAAGCACCTATAACCGCAGCATGTCAAACTCAAGATTTAAACAAAATATGAACTGGTGACAGGGAGAATAATCATTTACTAAATAAAACAAGTCATCACGTGGTGGTGGTAGTGGTATTACTGAATACATTCAAAAATCCATCTAACTGTTCACTTTAAAAGGGCAAATTTTACCATATGCAATTTGTACCTCAATAAACCTGACCTTTCCACCCCCTTTATCATTGGGATACCTTTAAATAATCAGGTCTAAACTTTTGATTTTAAGTGGTTCTCAATCTGTACCTACTAGGTGGCTAAAAACACACTCTCTGATTTCAAAACTTATAACAAAGCTACAGTAATTAAACAGCACGGTACTGGCACAAAGATAGACACATACACCAATGGAACCGAATAGAAACCATAGAAGACCCTTATAATATGGTCAAATTATTTTTCACAAGGATACCAGAAGCATTTACTGGGGGAAAGGCAGTAATTTCACAAACAGTGATGGGAAAACTAGATATCTACATGCCAAAAACTGAAACTGGACCCTTACCTAATACCACATACAAAAATTAACTCCAAATGAATCAAATGTAAGCATAAGACTTAGAACTATAAAACACTTAGAAAAACCATAGTAGAAAACCTCCATAATATTGGGTTTGGTAATGAGTTCTTAGCTATGGTATCAAAAGCACAAGTAACTGAAGTAAACATAGATAAACAGAACTATATCAAAATTAAAAACTTCTGATCATCAAAATACACAATCAAAAGAGTGAAAAAGCAACCTAAGTAACTGGTGGAAATATCTGCAAGTCATATATCCAATTTAGGGGTTAATATCCAGAATGTACAGAGAACTCCTACCATTCAAAAACGAACAACAAATAACCCAACTAAAAAATGGGCAAAGGACTTGAATAGATATTTCTTCAAAGATGGTATGAAAATGCCCAACAAGCACATGAAAAGATGCTCAACATCACAAATCACTAGCGAGGGCAGCGTCCATAGCTCAGTGGGTAGGGTGCCAGCCACAACACCAGAGATGGCAGGTTCAAACCCGGCCTGGGCCTACCAAACAATGACAGATACAACACCGAAATAGCCGGGTGTTGTGGTGGGCACTTGTAGTCCCAGCTACTTGAGAGGCTGAGGCAAGAGAATTGTTGAAGCCCAAGAGTTTGAGGTTGCTGTCAGTTGTAACACCACAGCACTCTACCAAGGGTGACATAATGAGACTCTTTTTCCAAAAAAAAAAAAAAAAAATATATATATATATATATCACTAGTGAAATGCAAATCTAAACCACATGAGATATCACTCCAAACCCACTAAGTTCGCTATAGTGAGGACATGGAGTGCCTGGAACCCTTGTGTACTGTGGTAGGAACGTGAAATGGTGCCACTGCTGTGGAAATCAGTATAGATTTTTTATACTTATTTTGTCAATACTTTTTAAAAGTTAAAAAAAAGCAAATGAATACATTACTGAATAAATCAGCACAGATGTCTAATACAGTGGTTCTCAACCTATAGGTCATGACCCCTTTTTTCCATTTGTAACAACACAGCAATTAGGAAGGTTGAGAACCACTGGTCTAATAGTTCAAGGTATAAACTTGATTTCACTCATAGGAAATGTCTTAGCCCAGGACGTAGTCATTCTTTATCCTTTCTACTTTGTTACCCCTGAGTGAAGAAAAAAACATTTTCAGTACTGGGTGTAAGGTGGAGGGTGAAAAAGTTGGCTGGCAATGAGAAGGGAGGGCAGAAAACAATGCATACAACTGTGAGGTACACAGACTGACAACAGTGGAAACAACAGTGAAGAGAAGAGGGGGAGGGCGGACATGGCAAACTAGAGATATCTCCACACCAGTCACTCTTGGCGAGATTGGGGCAAGCAGACTCCAGCCACTTCTAGCTAGAGTGTCCCACCCAAAAAGATCATACCAGCGGCACAGTGAGACAGTGGGACATTCCAGGAGCCAAGGAGGAAATCAGGAGCAGAGGAAGACTGGCACAGAAGATAGGTACCTGCGTATATATATACATAAGCCGGCCGGCCTTTGGTGGAGGGGTGGAGACAGGGAAGGCCCATCCTGCTTCTTTTTTGGAGTTGGGAGCTTGACAGAGCACTCTCGGGAGGGCCTGAGTGAACTTAAATGGTGCCCAGCTTTGAGAACAGCAGAACACCACCAATGTGGGAGGGCCACAAGGGAGGAACAGTCCCTAGATTCCCAGCACATGGCTGCCTCTGGTGTGGCTGCTGAACTCAGGCAGCCACCCCTGGGGAGAGTTGGGTGGGTTCCACAACCCTGGGAAAGCCCCAGTGTGACCAAAAGGCACTGGTTGAAAGGTCCAGGCACTTCCCAAGATGCCTGGCATGAGTGACCACAACCTGACTGAGGTCAAATAAATCAGGAAGATAGGACCAGGCTCCATGGCAACTAGGTAGTGGCTTCCTGCCTCCATCTTATAGAGCAGAAACAGCAGGTGTGTTTTGTGTCTCCTGATGCCAGAAGGCATCCAAATGCGGGTAAAAGAGGGCAAACTCTCACTCTTTGCCAATGATATGATCTTATACTTAAAAAACCCCAGAGACTTAATCACAAGACTTCTGTATGTTCACAAATACAACAACATATCAGAGTAGGCCGGGCACAGTGCTTGATGCCTATAATCCCAGCACCCTGGGAGGCTAAGGCAGGTGAACTGCCTGACCTTAGGAGTTAGAGACCAGCCTAAGCAATAGTGAGATCCAGTCTCTAAAAACTACCCTGGTGTCATGAGGGGTATCTGTAGTCCCAGCAACTTGGGAGGCTGAGGCAAAAGGATCACTTGAGCCCAAGATTTTGAGGTTGCTGTGAGCTAGGATAATGTTATTCTACCCAAAGTGAGACTCTGTCTCAAAAAAAAAAGTCTCAGGGTATAAATTTATCTACTGTTGTTGCCTTTGTATACACCACAACAGTCAAAGTCCAGAAGCAAAGTGAGGACACAATACCCTTCATAGTAGCTTCAAAGAAAATGAAATACCTGGGAATATACCTAAGAAAGTAGGTAAAAGATCTTTACAAAGACAATGATGAAACCCTAAGAAAAGAAATAGAAGAAGACATTACCAAATGGAAGAACATACCATGCTCTTGGCTGGGAAGAATCAGCATTGTTAAAATGTCTACACTACCCAAAGCAATCTACAGATTTGATGCAATCCCCATTAATTTACCACAGCATACTTTGAAGAACTGGAAAAAATAGTTCTTTGTTTCGTATGGAACCAGGAAAAAAATCCACTTGGCCAAGGCAATTCTTAGTAAAAACAAAGCCAGAGGCATCACCCTACCAAAACTTTAGGTTACACAACAAGTCCACAGTGAACAAAACAGCATGGTATTGGCATAAAAATAGAGACATAGACATATGGAACCAAATAGAAAACCTAGAGGTGAAACCAGTCTCTTATCATCATCTGATCTTCAATAAACCAAACATACAGTGGGGAATCCCTATTCAATAAATGGTGCTGGGAAAACTGGATAATGACATGCAAAAGACTGAAACTGGACTGAAACCATTCACCACTTAAAAAAAAATTGACTCACAATGGATAAAAAGCGTTAAATCTAAGACACGAGATGATAAAAATCCCAAAAGAAAAGTATGGGAAAAACCTTTGATGTCAGACTGGGAGAATATTTCAAGAAGAAGACTTCAGTGCAGGCGGTGCCTGTGGCTCAATCAGTAGGGCACTGGCCCCATATGCCAAAGGTGGCGGGTTCAAATCCAGCCCCAGCCAAAAAACTGCAAAAAAAAAAAAAAAAGAAAGAAAGAAAAAGAAAAGAAAAGAAGACTTCAGTGGCAATTGCAACAACAACAAAAATAGATAAATAGAACTTAATTAAGCTAAAAAGCTTGTGTATGGCTAACAAGACATAACAATTAAAGCAAATAGACAACTTTCACAATGGGGGAAGATATTTACTTGTTATGAATCTGACAAAAGGTTAATAACTAGAATCTACAGAAAACACATTAATCCGAGGGAATTGGAAACACACAGAAGAAAGGTAAACATCTGGTAACTGTGGTTCACCATTATGTCCTCTTCCCCATATTATTGAGTAATGGTACACCAATCATGAAGACACAGATGTATGGTGGCTCACACCTATAATTCCAGCACTCTGGGAGGCCTAGGCAGGGGGACTGTCTGAGCTCACGTGTTTTGAGACCAGCCTGTCCTAGAGCGTTATCCACTCTCTAAAAATAGCCAGGCATTGTGGTAGGCCCCCATAGTCCCACTTACTCAGGAGGCTGAGGCAAGAGAATCACTTGAGTCCAAGAGACTGAGGTTGCTGTGAGCTATGACACCGTGGCACTCTACCTAAAAAAGGTGCCAAAGTGAGACTGTCTCAAAAAAAAAAAAAAAAAAAAAGATATAGATGTAAGTGAAGTGTACAATACATTTTAGGACATTCACATCACACAATTTAGTTTTGGAACATAAAAAGGTAAAGCTCAAATCTACGAAATTCATTTATATAATAATACTGGTTGTCACTATTACATAGACTTTCTAATTTTTTACTTATGAAAATTTTTATATTAATACATAATCACACATACATAATCAAAATTTATGATCTAATTTTAGTCTCTAGGAACTTAAAGAATATAATAAAAAGTTTAAAAAACCAATGAGCCAACCTTTACTGTCAATGAAGATATATCCATCAAAACGATCTCTAAAAAGAAGGATGTCATCAGGATTTCTAAAATTAATGTATGCTCTTGAGTAGAGATGAGGATAAAGACTGAAATAAGAGATAAAGTGATGATTAGTAAGAGACACGAGACTTTTTTTTTTCTCCCCAAGACAAGAGTCTCACTTTGTCACCCTCCGTAGAGTGCTGTAGCATCATAGCTCACAGCAACCTCAAACTCTTGGACTCAAGTGATTCTCTTGCCTCAGCCTCCCAAGTAGCTGGGACTACAGGCACCCGCCACAACACCCAGCTACTTTTAAAGATAGGGTCTCGCTCTAGCTCAGTCTAGCCTTGAACCTGTGAGACTAAGGCAATCCACCTGCCTCCACCTCTGAGGGTGCTAGGATTACAGGCATGAGCCAAAACGACCGGCAAGACTTCTTTAATTTAGCCTCCCCCCCGCCCCCCCCCCCGGCCTTTTCAGGATACAACAAACCACTTCAGGTAAAATGTTTATACTAAAGAATCATCTCTGTTAATTATAGCAATTTGGATACTCTTTAGCAAAAACGAACCATTAACTGAGATCTTATTAATTACTTGAGAGGAAAAGGGTAGCCTCTCCTCTGCACAGAGAGCGAAAACAATCCTCCCAAGTTAAAAACACCAACGTTTATTTGAGGGTCACTCCTAATGCATCATGACTGGAATACAAGGCTAGCCACAATTCGTTCATAAAAGCAAACCTTATACTGCAAAAGAGATTCTTCATTGACCTATAGAACACTTTTAGATATTTTTAAATAGTATCTACTGCAGCACAGGGCATGGAGTCTACAGAGAAAACTAAACCATCCTCGCTATCTCACCATCACCAATCTCCATTCCCAGAGCAACTTTAAACCCCATTTCACAGAAAGAGAACACTGACGCTAGCGGAATTTAGGCGCTTGAGAGGAGCAGTGAGTAAAGAGGAATGGGGATTCTAACCGAAGTCCAACCCAAGTTTTTCCAAACTTTAGTTATTTGAAAATCATCTGTAGGGTTTTTTGTAACCATATCTGTTTACTTATTCACGATGTTTTTCTTTGAGTGGATTGACATTTTTGTTGAAACATTACTTATTCAAAAAAAAATTTAGATGGCTCCTGTGATCTCAGCACTCTAGAGGACAGCGAGGAGGACTGCTCGAGGCCAGGAGTTGGAGACCAACTCGACCAAGAGCGAGACCCCATCTCTATTTTATTCAAAAATAAAGATAATAAAGTAAAAACACAAAAGTAGCTTATATAATCACCCTAAGCAATAAATCGTGAAAATGAAAGTAAGGGTAATAATGGCAACAAAGATAAAATCCCCCCTCCGGTCCCAGCCTGGGCCTCTGTACTCAGCGAAAAGCAGGTCTGAAGCGCCCGGACCCGGGAGCCCCGTCGTCGCCGCTGCGAAAGCCTGGCTAGGGGTCCCACCAAGGGGCGCAGCGCGCACCAGCCGCCTCACTTTCGTCCCAGGTGAGTATCCTCCACATCTAGCCCCACCGAGTAACATGGGTCAGGTCTGCTTTCCTTTCCGCGTCGCGACTGAGCCGGCAGCCCACGACTCCACCGCCCCCCGGCGACCTTGGACGCGACCCCGCCGCCGCACCTGAGGTCTGCCGAGAAGAATTCGAAGTAGTCGTGCGCGGGCAGCGGGCGCAGTTGCTCCTGCAGCTGCTCCTGGGTGAGACCAGGGGGAAGCCGCCGGATGACCACCTGGAAAAGAGCAAGCCCACCTCAGCGCTCCGCTCCCGCCACTCTGGAGGCCGCCCCGGCACGCCCCGCCCTCCCAGACCCCCGCCCCGCGGCCGCCTCCTCAGTCTCTCCCCTCCCTAAGCCCAGTCCTCATCCCGCCCATTTCCTCGCAGCCCTGCCCCTCCCTGCTCAACGCCACACTCTTCTCGCGATGTTTCCCCTCACCGCCACATCCTAGCCCCGACCGTCTCTCCGCCCCCACCTTGCTTAGGGCCGTCTTCTTTTCCTCGCGAGGTTTGCCTACGCCGCCCCCACAGCTCAAAGATGAGGCTGGCGGTGTCTCAGGCTCCCGCCGCGGCGACTCACGGCGGAACTGACCGTCTGAGGTTGAGAGCTTGTCCGTCCCGCACGGGCTCCGCGCGGCAACGGTCGTCTCCAGGCCTCCGGCCCCTTCTGCAGACCGCATATCGCCTCCGCCGCGGACTTACCGGCGCTGGAGCGAGACCGAAACATCGCGAGAACCCGAACTCGCCCCTCCCCCGCCACGTTGGACGAGGGCGCTCCCGTTCTTCACGGCGTCAACGTGACCCCCTGTAGGGTGTAGGCTCCAGTTTGGGGGCTGTTCTTGAGCTCGACCCTGGGGTACCGAATTTTGCCGTCAGTAGGCAGTTCCGGCAGGGGCCAAGGTGCGGAGGACGCCAGGAGTCGCTCCAGGAGGGTCCATCTCACTGCGGGGGCTGAGTCCGGGATCAGCGGTTCGCTGAGCGCTTTTACTCCCGGCCTCGGCCTCCTCGTTCCTGGGGCGGCCTCAGAACCGAGTTCACGTTTGTGTATTTTTGTTTCTCAGACAGTAACTTCGATTAGAATAATTGACTTGCAAGTTATTTTTAAATGCTTCTCCCCTCCCCCTTTTCCCATGTATTATCTTTGTTGATGCTGGTCTAGTTTCAAAGGGGCTTCATTACAGCACCTTCTCCCGAAGGGTCTAAAACAGAAAACCGAAAACGAAACCACCTTGCTTTGCTACTGCCTTCCTCCCGCTCAGCCCTGTCGCCTACGGGCTGGCTGTTCGTCCACCTCTTGGAAAACCTAGAAGCTGAAACGTGATCAGAGAGAAAACAAAAAAACCTTTTATTCTGGCAGGCCAAATACACGTGGAAAACCTGAGCACTTTATTAACGGAACGCTTTGATTTTACTTATTTTAAAAACGATTGTTTTGAGTTCAGCCTCTTGATTCTCTGATCCCAGTTAAGGAGAGGGAGGCACACGAATAGCACACGTGGGGCCGCCATTGAAAAAAATGAAAAAACACAGAGTGAGGTCACTGCAGTCGACTCCACCTGGGACAGCGACAGGCGCCGGGACCGGCTTCGAACCGGCTCTACCCACAAGTCTGTCGGGGAGTGAAGCCTTCTGGAGTAACACATGGGGTCCTAAGGTGGTAGAAATACAGGGTATACGTTTTAGATAGGTTGAGATAAAGTTTTGTTTATTGGAGCATTTCAATAATGCCTGGAACATTTCTGCACAATACCTTATTAACGATGCTGTGAATAAATGTTTTATAATAACTATACATTTTTTTCTATGAAAAAGTAGTTTGAAAGAAAGGATTTTTCAACAGCTGAAGCACACAATACTGTCTCATTAAGATGACAGAAAGTAGGATGTGTTCTCTGCTTATACAGCTACTGGCTAGGATTTATACCAAGATACATTTTATAATTTTGGTGAAGAGGTAAAAAAAAAAAGTTTAAAATGAGAGATTTAGTAAAATTGTCTTGTACCAACTTTTTAAAATGTAAGCTTCTCAGAAACAAAAAATTTCAACTGTCTTCGCAAAATAAATCACTACCCAAATGTATACAACTGTAAAAACTTTTGCTGACCTCAACAAATGGAGCATTTCTGTCAGTCCTGCAATGGCCAATTTCAGATGCTTATACAAAATACATAATCTAGCTGTGACATTATCATTACTGATAATAACCTGCTTATTTCACAATGGATTTTCAATCTTACTACTATGTGAGGAAAGTACAAAACATACTAAACTGAATAAACACTGGCCAAGAGAACCTGTAACATTTACCCACAATGATAAAGAGGACAGCAAATTAGTATGTGAGAAAGTAGGTAAAACTCAAATTCTTTATCTTATACATAATAGGATACAGAATTTATAAAGAATAGTGAATTAGGCGCCCGTGGGGGCGCTGGTCCCATATACCGGTAGTGGAGGGTTCAAGCCCAGCCCTGGCCAAAAAACTGCAAAATAAAAAAAAGAATAGTGGATTACACTTATTTTATAGGACAAACTTATAATTTAGCCTTAGTATCTGTTCAATTTTTCTGGTTTTTTAAAATGTCACAAAATGTACTTGGTAGTCACTTGGCTTAAATACTACAATCATCTTTGAAAATCTAAATTTTGGCAAGTACTACACACAATTTTATATGACTCCCTCAGTATCTACACAATACTGAAAGATCTAGCTACAGTTTTAAAAGACATAGGAGTGGGCTCAGCGCATGTAGTTCAGCAGTTAGGGCACTGGCTACATACACTGAGGCTGGCAAGTTTGAACCTAGCCCACGCCTGCCAAATGACAACTACAACAACAGCCAAGCATTGTGGTGGGTGCCTTTAGTCCCAGCTACGTGGGAGGCTGAAGCAAGAGAATCACTTAGTAAGAGGCTGCTGTGAGCTGTGACACTATAGCACAAAAAAAAAAAAGACATGCCTGTAGTCCCAGCTACTGGGGAGGCTGAGGCAAGAGAATCGCCTGGGCCCAGGAGTTAGAGGTTGCTGTGAGCAGTGTGACGCCACGGCACTCTACCAAGGGCAATGAAGTGAGACTCTATCTCTACCAAAAGAAAAAAAACATAGAAGTGATGTTACTGAAAACAGCACAGCAGGAAGCTCTAAGGATTGATTCCTCCACCAGAACAACCATTATAAGCTGGAATAAAATTTACAAGAACCAACCATTTCATAATTCTGTAAATTAATCAGATGCTTAAAGCAAACAGGAAGGCTTGATCATGATGGAGAAACTGCAGCCCTTTGGCAAGAGGGTGATGTGAGTAGACCAGCTAGCTACCTATCTGCACAGCCTGTTCTCAGTGGGACTCTGTCCTCCAGAGCTAGGGCATTATGTCTCTCGGTCAGTATGGAAGTTCCGCAAGGGTCAGCACAGATGTGTGCCTTTGTTTTGACCCTCTCTGGCTATAGCAATTTCCCCAGCACCATCCGTCAGAAAATTTAGAGACAAACACTTTTTTAATCTTTAAGAACAGATCCCGACATGTAAGGAAATCTCTTGACAGGTCACGGGCTGACCACAGACACAGCATAACAAGAACTTCAGTTACTACACAACAAGGAATACAGAATTTGCAGAAACAATTTGGAAAATGCACTATACAGTCAACTACAGCCTTCAACAAGTAACATGAACAATCCCCAAGGAAGGATCTGATTTCCAGAGCTATCACATTACAAAATTACAAAGTACCCATATCAATTAGAAAATATTGCTAAATCACAAGAGAAAAAATATCACTGAGGAGCCTAGATGTTGGAATTACTAGTCAAAGATGTTAATTATGTTTAATATGATGAAAGGGCTACCAGATATCAGAGGCAAAGGACTAAAGGAACCAGGAAAGTGATCTATAAATAGAGAACATCAATAAAGAGACAGAAATTATACAACTGAAAAATACAATGGTGGAAAGAAAAAGTTTCACTGGAAGGATTCAGCAGCAGATTTGAAAAAGGAAAAGACAAGTATCAGCAAACCTAAAAATAAGGCAATTGAAATTATTCAGTCTAAGCACAAATTAAAAAAAAAAAATTCAACAGAACCTCAGGGACCTGTAGGAATCAAACATAGAAACATACACATATAGGAACCCCAAGAAGAGGAGAGAGAAAAGTGCAGAAATAATGGCCGGAAGTGAGGGAGGTGCCTTGAAAGCTGAGATGGGTAGAACCCCAGGTCTCCTGCCCAGTTAGCCACCTTGTGAACGCAGAATAAAAGTTCTTGAAGGCAATTTAAAAGTGCTTCATCTCCAGAGAACACACAAATGATAGGAAGAAAGTCTGAATGAAGATCAATCCAGCCCAAACATTGCCCTAAGCCAAAGCCTGACCCAGAACAAGGCCTCGACTCTCTTCAATTCTCTGAAGGCTGAGAGAGGTGAGGAAGCTGCAGAAGCTGGTCTTTGAGGTCCAGGGGGTATCTCCATGACATAAAAGTGTAAAGTGAAGCAGCAGGTGCTGATGGAGCAGCTTCGAGTGACCCAGGAGTCCGGGCTGAGATCACTGCTGTGGGTGGCTACGCTACAGATGTTCACGATAGAAGAAAACGTCCTCCTGTTGGAACATGCCATCCAGGCCTTTCATACCTGCAGAGGAAAAGTCCATGCCTGGCTTCAAAGTTTCACAGGACAGGCTGGTTCTCATTAGGGGATACAGCAGCTGGTGACCTTAAGTCAAAGCCAGTGCTCACTGACCATTCTGAAGATCCCAGGGCTGGTCAGAATTTTGCTGTACCTACTCTACCTGTGCTCTGTAAATGGAACAAAGCCCATATGTGATGAGAAAGGTGCTTCACTGCTATGGAATTTTATCCCAAAACTCATAATTCCAGTCCAATCATGAGAAATACATCAAACAACCTCAGACTGAGCAACATTCTACAGACTACCCAACCGAATACTTGTCAAAACTGTCAAGGTCATGAAAACCAAGGGGAAGTGTGAGAAACTGTCATAGAGAAAAGAATGCAAAGGAGACATGATGACTAAATGCAGCATATGCCTGGATTAGATTCTGGGACAAAAAGAGGACACAATGGAAAAACTGGTAAAATCCAAATAGAGTCTGGAGTTTAGTTAACAGTAACTACCAATGCTGGCTTCTCCCTCATGAGAAATGTTCCGTAGTAATGTAAGACATGAACAATGGGGCATCTGGGTAAGGGGCACATGGAAGCTCTTTGTACTATCACTGCCATTTTTATGTAAATCTAAAATCAGTCCAAAATAAATCTCTCCTGAAAAAGAAAAAAAAGACATAATAGATGGTTTACCTTTTTTATTCCACTACATATAACTACTTTGTAGGTTCAGAGAATCAGAACACGTCTGTTGCAAAGATATGTGACCCAATTTCTTAAGGCAGGTCTCCGTTCCTAAATGTAGAGATGTAGTCTAGGTTCATGGTAGGAAATAGGATATTCCTAAGCCATGGCAAGGTGTGAGAATACTGACCTACACTGGACAAACAGGACCAGGACCACTGTCTAGAGTCACGTGCTATGGTCTGACATGGATGTCTCTAACATCATGTCACTTTCATTCATTTCTATTTCAAAGGTTTCTTCCAAGGAAGGCCTGGAATCTGGAGTTTTCCTTGAGGTTTCCAATGGTGTAAGCCCTGTTTCTTCTGTAGTCTGCTTTTCTACTTCAAATTCCCTGAAATCCCACGGAGGTGAAATAATGTTTTTTAGTGTCTTCATTGTATGCACATCAAAGTCATAACATTTTAATTTGTCTTTAATGTCTGCTCCTAAAAAGAAATACCATAATTAGAATAAAATAAGAAACTCCATTATTTATCTGTCATTTCCACCATTATGTAACACTGTCTCTATCACTTAAGTCAAACTGTACTTTTTTAAGAGCACAACTAAAAATCAGAAGGGAAACAATATTCTAATCTTCTTTTCCACCACTTTCAAAGGAGGTGCAGGAAGACTTGTGGTTGCAGCTCTGGTGCAGTTCCACAGGCACCCTGCTTCCTAAGCCCTCTTAGTTACTTGTGAGGCCTGGGGGCAACATTTTCCTCAGCTGTTGCACACAAGAAGTGTCTGTGGTATGCCTGTCAGGTATAGTCACTAATATTTATGCATAAAGAAACCACATACATTTTCTACAAATTAAAACCTTAAAAAAGTATAGCTGAACAGATCTGAACAGATATATTAGGTTCAATCATTTCCAACACAAGCAATATGACAATTTTACACAAGTTGAATTGACGGCTTTCGAGAATAGGTATTTTGGCAGATAATGACATGCAAACATTCTAAAAATAAAAAGTAATGAGTGATAAATCTGGAAGTCTCCCTAAGACCATTACCTCTGCAAAGACAGGGAAAATGTCTGTCTTGCTCACTACTGCACCTCCATCCCTTATTTCGCTGTACATACAACTTCTCCTTGAACAAGTGAAGGAACTAAGTTACTTGCCCTAAGTTATAGAGGCTGTTGAGGCACAGAGCTGAGGGGTCAACCCAGGGTCTTTAGAGCACCAAGGCTGGAGACTTTTTTGTTTTATTTATCAATGGAGCCACAACAAAGCGTAAAGTGTACTTCCTCCATAATGCACTGCAAGGTGAGTTCCTACACACACATACATTTACCCACTGTAGGCAGAAAGAGTCATGCACAGCCCCTAACAACTGCCTTGTGCTCCTTCCTGGTCAACTTTCCAAGGCTGAAGTAATCACCACTCTGTCTTTTCTATCACTACCAATTAGTTTTGCTGATTACTCATCTTCCTACAAATGAAAGTAATCAGCACAAACTTTGTCAAAATCTGTGAAATTCAGCCATGTTGTTATATATAATTCAGCAGTCTTTTTCATCATGTAGTAGTCTATTGTACTATATTAGGATACTATTTTTATCGCGTAGTAATCTATTGTATTATATTAGGATATAATACACAATGTGAAAAACTGAATACAATGTGAATACAAATAATTATAATCTTACCGATGTAGGCTTCAGAATCCCCAATGTACATTTCAATGCAATGACCAAGCATTGTAACAGAAAATGTATCATCTCGCCTAAGACCAAGGGCCTGCAAAGAAAAATTCAGCATGGTTATCAAAAGAAAATGTATTTCCTTCTCTTTCAATTAAAAATATTACCACATTGATTCACTTCAAAATATTCCAGGGTGCCCAGGGTCATTGGGGATATAGCTAGAAGATGGGCCACAAGCTGATGACTAAAGGTCGGGTGACAGGCCATGGAGGTACATTACACTCTTAAGCTTAAATTCTACCCCCACAAAAGATTTAAAAACTGTATCTCACTCAGAGGTAAGCCTTCTGTGTTAAATCACAGAAAAGATTACGTAGTGTAAATATGTAAATTACAGTGTCCAGATGTACATATTTAAAAAACTAGAAAATCTGCTTCGTCCAAACATCTGACAAGCTCAGTGTTGTGGTTACCACAGTGACACCTTCAGGAATTCATCTGGTCTGAAAATCTCTAATTAACCTTTGAAAATCAGCTATAAACCTATTATTCATGAATTTATCTTTGAAATATATATTTCTTCATATTTTATCTCCTCCAAAGACCCACACTTTCTCAAATTCAGGAACTGTTATTTCTTGCCACCACTGTGTCTCAGCTATCACCTATGTGACTGAGATGTGCTGCCCATGCATGAGCAGACCCAGGGCCACGCGGGCATAGACTAAACAACAAACACATGAGGGTGAAGACACGTGAATTGTGTTGTCTGAAAACTTGCTGACACTTTAGCAGACTAAGAGGGACTTAAGGGAGATTTTCAAAGCAGGTTTCTGAGGCTTGGAAGAAACCCAGAGGCAAGAACTAGGTGTGTGCTCTGCACTAGACACTTTATGGGAAAACAAGGACACTGACATACAATTTTATGATGTTTACTGGCTAAGTATCATAATCGCTTCACTTATTAATTCACTAGAGTAATAAAGAAATCTGTCTACATATGTTCCAGAGTATTTTCTCTAACTACAAAAATTATTAAGTGACAGGAAAATATTAAAGTTTGTCAGTAATTTTTTTCTTTGCAGCCATCTTGCTTACTAATGGTGCCATAGGTTTGGTGACAAATGATGTACGTATTAAGGAAAGATTCTGGCCTTTACTAAAGTGATCTAAAGGAATTAAGACTGGGAAGTGCTAAAGGGCTGTGAGCAGATCCTTCTGTGCCACCTGTCTAGACACAGTGCCCAGACTGCCCACATGAGCCCACTGGGCACCTGCAGGCTTCACTCTGACTCTGAGGAGATGATTCATATCTGTTTCTAATCTGACGAACACTGCACAACATACACATGTTTCTCTGCAAAGAAAATAAAACATGCTGCCTAAAGAATTTTAAAATAGTAAAGAAATAAACATTGCCTAGAAAAGCTATTTCCAAAAATAGTAGTAAATATTAACCAGATTAAAAGTTAGGTACATAAAGGGCACAATGTAAGGGTATGTGGCACATCTCCTGGGTGTGGGACACAACTACAACAGGGACTTTACCTAATAAATGCAAACATTGTAACCTAAGCATTTGTACCCTCGTGTTAATCTAAAATTAAATAAATAAATATTTAGATCAGTGGTTCACACAAAAAAATAATAATAATAAAGTTAGGTTCAAAACAAAGGACATACTGTATGGAAATAGTCCACAGCATTTTCAAAGTTGCCCATCAGACTGTGGATATACCCTATGGCAGAGTAGGTGGATGCATTCTGAGGAATTAGCACCAATGCCTGGCGGTGGTAATCCAAGGCCTCAGCATATTTTCTGTAAGGGAAGGTGTGGAAGGGTTAGAGGAGAGGGAGAGAAGGGAGAAAAAGAAAACAATTACTGGGTATAACAGGAGTACTAAATTCCTAAGTCCAAGATGAGTATTCATCAATGTAAGCACATAAGAAGCCCTTTCATAAGTCAGAGTAAGTCTAGACCAGTAACCATCCTCCACTCCCATGTCCATGCATCCTAACACATCCTGAGAGTCCATCTTCCCAGCAAGCTCCCTCAGCGGCAAGGGCTCTCCTGTGTGGATACGCTGTATTCCTTTGGGTGTTAAAGCGGGACACTACAACCACAACCTAATCCCCAAATCCTGGCCTGTGACAACAATACACCACCTTTTTATGAGAAGGTAAACTTCCCATACCAGGAGTCATTAAAAGCAGCCAGAAGTTTGGCGTTAAGGTCCAAAAAAGTTACTTAGAAGTGTTTTCCCAAAGTTCTCTGGAATACTTATCCTGTAAAGTCTTTTGTTTATTAAAAAAAAAAAAAAAAGGTTTTATGTGCAAAGTTTAGGAAATGCTGCCGCTCCCAAAGCTTAGTAAAGACTCAAAGAAATCCTACAACAGAAAAATTTGTTAAATCTCAAGTAACTGAGAGTTTCTTATTTAACAAAGAACCCATTTTCAACTATCATCTGTTTCATACAACGAAACCTCTAGGAAAAAACAGAACAGGGATATGGTTTTAATTAGAGCCTACTGTCTCAATTCTTCCAAATTAATTCTGAACACTAAAAATTTTAATGTAAAAAAAGCTACTATAATTTGCAATGTGTTTCTAAAATAAAATTATACCAACAGAAATAAACAACAGACAACAATTTTGATGCTTATTATATGTACAACCATGTAGAAAAAAGGGAAAATCTCTTGAAATGAAAATATAGAAAAGGCTAACTGAAATTAAGTAAATTTTGGCATGAAGTACATTTCTGAAAATGCTCTTTCTTTACTTACTTAAGTTTTCTGCAGACATGCCCCAAGTTGTTCAACAAAGGTTCCCATTTGTCAACTGTCACCTAAAACACAGCAACATCAAGGCCGAGTTACACAAGTCACTGTTCAGCCTGACTTATTTTATTTCCACCTCTGTGAAGGGGCTCTCTTCTGGTGTCCACAACAGACTTGGTAGGAGCACTGCTGACTTACCGGCCTTCCTTTCCTACTAGAGGAGCCTTCCTAAGGACTCCGTTGTAGTTAGCCAATCTCGTCAAAGAGGCCATCCACATTGAAGCAGTTCAAACTTTGTACCTACAGCTCAGAGCGTCTCTGCCACACTAGACCTTTATATCCATCTGTGTTTTTTGTTTTTTGGGGGTTTTTTTTTGTAGTTTATGGCTGGGGCCGGGTTTGAACCCACCACTTCCAGTATATGGAGCCGGTGCCCTACTCCTTTGAGTCACAGGCGCTGCCCATATCCATCTGTTTTGACTTAGTTTATTAAGTACTTTAACTTCAACGTGTCACACCCCAAATACATCTCTCTTCTGCCACACCAGCTCCCTGAACTCAGCCTTCTGAGAGCCTTTCCAGTCAGCACATAGTACTACCTTGGCCCTACCCTTCCAAAAACCACCAGGCCTTACTCCTCCATCTCCTGGGCATGATGCCCACACACTTTTTACCTCCCCTATCACCAGAGTCTATGGGGCCCTATCACACAGTCTGACCACACTGTCCCTTTTGCCTTCGCACTTCCCTCAGGATATACCATTTTCAAGGTCCTTAGTGCCTGACATTTAACCTTCCTATCCCATTTCCTGATGTGCTCTGTGAGCTCAAATTCTAAGCCACATTGAATCAGCTCCATCCTCTGCACACACCCTTCTGTACACTTAAAATGCCCTTCTCGTTCACTTCTGCTTGACTGAGGTCTGATCACCTTCAGGACTGACATATACTGAAAGCAAAAGCCTTCCTGACTACCTTCACGTCTGAGCACACTGCCCTTCTCCATGGCTATCTTTATTTCCTCAAGTGCGCTGTATTTTCACTTCCAGTTTATTTATTTACATTCTCTAATAGATCTGAGAGCAGGAAATAGCAAACTAGTTCCCTGTTGCATCCCAACCTCTACCTCAGACTCTAGGAAATAATCAACATTCATTAAATGTATGTCAACCACATGAATGAACAGACCTGAGGCTCACTACACCTCTGATCGGAGTGGCTCCAAAAGGCATAGTCCAAGTGAATGGAAAACAAGTCATCTAATGACTCTTAGGCATACCGGCTGCCAATACTTTGCAGTTTATGATTGAAGTCAAATAATACTTGACACTTAGATAATATTACACTTTCACACTTAATTTCATCAGGACTCCAAAGTGCCTATAATCATAGAGTAGTTGCAACTTTATGTGTAGTTTAAGAAAGTGCTTCTCAAACTTCTGATTATGCTAAAACTGCAGGTTTTGTCCTAGTAGATCTGAGATTCTGCACTTCTATCAAGCATCCAATGATGTGGATGCTCTGGGTCTGTCTGAGCAGCAAGGTATTTGACACAGAAACCAACAGGGCAGCAAGAGGCAGTCTGAAAGTAACAAAGCACTTGCACTCTCCAGAACCACCAGAACTCAGCTGAGGAGGAGCCTGCTTTATTATACACACATGTCCAAACAGACAGAAATACAGCGTTCTTAAGTTCAGAAGATAGTCAGAGACCAAAACAAACAAAGCTGTGACTTTGGGGACCCACAGATGGCCAACTGTCAAGGAGGCTGGAGGAACTGTGTCTGAGGGAACAGAAAGGAGCCAGCAGCAAAGGAAGGAGGGAGCTGAAGGCCAGCAGGTATGGAAAAAGAGAATCAGGAGTTAGAACAGCAGCTGCCACAAGGCCCTTACCTACAGATTCATGACACCTACAAGTGTTATATTTATCTTTTCTTTTTTTTGAGATAAGATTCTCATTCTGTTGCCCCACCTAGAATGCAGTGGTGTTATCAGAGCTCACTGGGCTCAAGCGATTCTCCTGCTTCAGTCTCCTGAATAGCTGGGACTATTGGCACCCACTATACCCAGCTAAGATTACAGGTGTGACCCGCCAGGCCTGGATAATTTTCACTATTTTTAAATAATACCAGCATACATATATCCTTGCTAGTTGGAAAGTTAACTCATAAGCACCAATTCATGAGTATGTTTTTTGTCCTACAGAACCTAGTGAAACACCTCAAACATTGAGAGGTCCAGACAACAAGGTTCACACATGGTTAGGAGCAGCAACAAAAGGTCTGAGTCTCAATGATGCCTGTCCCCATCCCTGCCCCTGCATAAATGGGATCTGCTACAACCTATATTTACCCTTCAGTCAAAGTTGAGGCTCTCTGAAGTTGGAAGAGTTTTTAAGTCAGATACTACAGTGCCCACCAGTTAAGACTGCCAGTTCAAATACATTATACAATACACTCTGATTATTTCCACATTTCAAACCTAGAGCTCTCTTATGAAAACACCCAACATCTACTCTCTTATTTACAAACAAACATTTTTTTACAATGTGGTAAAATAGTTAACTGCCTGACAGTTCAAACATTAACAAACCATTTGTTACTATAAATATTAGGTTATTATCTTCTAGGCAAGAGAGACTGCCTATATTATTTTCCTCATTCAACAGTAAACACTCAGGGGTGTGTACATATGTATTTATAGATACTACATGGAATACCTCATTTCCAATTGCTTTAATCTTTTCCAAAGCATCAAGAAACCATTTTTCTGCTGTTTTCCATCTAAAATAGAGGAAAAAAGAGGTTGCAGATTATTCAAAATCAGCAAGTATAAACATTTAAGAAAAATTTGAATATCTCTTTCAAACAGCATTAAAATGAAATGAAGATAATTATTAAAATTCAAAGTTAAATCAAATAAACAATTTTAGGGCTTAACATCACATGAGTTCAAGATTTTAGGAGAAAACAGTGGATGTGCATTATTCACATTATTTGTTCTATGAAGGACACTATGAAAGTTTTGTGATACACATAAATCAAGAAACATAAAATCATTTTTTTCTTCTTTTTTAAAGGCCAGTCAAGTGAAGCAGAAATCAATTTGATAACTGTATTTTTTCAAATTAATTGCCACAGCATTCTTCACACTTTTGTGTTCCCATAAACTACTTCTGAAAACATCCTCTCCCTTCATTTTCTTCAAATGCTACAAGCTCACTTTTAGAGGCAAGAACAGCTTTTGGGGGGCTGGAGAAGCTTCTTCTAAGCACATTATTTTTTACCATAGCAAAGAGGAAATAATCACATGCAGCAAGGTCAGGACTATAGGGTGGATTGAGTATTAAGTTTCACCTCTGTGGACTCTAGGAACTAAATGGTGAAGTTGGCTATATGGGTGGACGATCTGTCTTGATGCAGGATGGTCCCCACAGTCCCATCCTGGACCCATTCTTGAAGCTTTCTGAAAACTACTGGTGGGCATGCTACGTGTGCCACTGAGCAACAACAGTTCTACGTTCCTCCAGAGGGGCAGGGGTGATGTGACCAGGTGTGCAGAAGAAGGCAGTTCCATTTTCTGACACTTCCGGGCCATTTCATTTTTTTCTTTCTTTTTTTTTTTGAGACAGAGTCTCACTTTGCTGCCCTCAGTAGAGTGCTATGGTGTCATAGCTGACAGCAACCTCAAACTCTTGAGCTTAAGTGATTCTCTTGCCTCAGCATCCCAAGCAGCTGGAACTACAGGCGCCTGCCACCGACATCCAGCTACTTTTAGCGGCGAGGTCTCGCTCTGGCACAAGCTGGTCTCAAAACTCTGAGCTCAGGCAATCCACCTGCCTTGGCCTCCCAGAGTGCTAGGATTATAGGCGTGAGCCACTGTACCCAGTCCCACTTCACTTTCATTGGTGGGTTTTCATTGGAAACAATCTTCATTGTTGACTAACGCTTATTCTCTGGATCAAATTGGTAAACCCAAGTTTTATCACCGTAAATGAGTCTAGACCCACTTCCATTGAGTATGACCAGCACTTCTTTACATTCAACTAAGATGTGCTTTTGCTCATCTGTCCAAGTGTGAGGCACCCATGAAGATGAAACTTTACTGGCTCAAAGATAATCATGGCAAGATTTTGACCCTGCCAGCAATCTAAACTGTAGTACTACTTCAATGCCCTTAAATGTCACTCAATTGTTTTTGCAAACCACGTTTTCCACAGCAGTGATGTTTTCCTCATTCACTGAAATCACCGGATGCCCATGTCTCTCAATAAAGTTCGGCCTCTTTTAAATTTTTAAAACTACCAAAAAATTGTCTTGTGGGAAGGAATAAAGTCTCCAGAAACCTACTGCAAACATTCAATGCTTTCAGACTCATTTAACCCACTTTTAAAATCACAGAAAACCATCACACAAAAGTGCTCTCCTCCCAGCTCCACAGCGAAGGCCCACTGAGTGCACTGAGGAAGGGTACAAATAAGCCTACCACATTGGAACGTGTGGAGGGAATCAGAAAGAAGAATGCTGTTGACTGTCTTTCTTGGAAGTGAAATAACGTGCCATAAGATAGTATGTCTCAAAACTTTTGTAGTGACTTTCATATACAGTCACTATCAATACTCATTTTGCAAATACTGACCATTGTTCCCAGGGTAAAAATAGGTCCCTGCAAATCTCTGCTCATAACATTTTCATCAACTGATCGATGTATGACCTTGTTTTGTGTATGTTTCTGTTCAGTGACACCTGAGTTGATGTGTATTGCGCAATGTTGACTAACACTGAACTTGCCACAGCAGCACTACAACCCACAACACACACCTGAGCCAACTTCTCTAACACATGCATTTCCGCCACAAGGCACATCATAGCCTCCTCTGCTTGGGAACACTAAAGAGCCCTTCAGTGCAGAGCTCAGAGATCACTGTGAACAGTGACGTCACCAAGAAAAAGCACAAAATTATGAAAAAATGTGGTACTAACCAGACTACAAAGATTCCTGGTTTACAGTAGGAGCTTAAACAAAAATGCAGGAAGAACTCTGTGTTACATGACTTCAGCCAGGCATGTGTGCACTGCAAGATCTAATTCTTCCTGCCCTGTATCTGCAAACAACCAGCACCTCAAGTCCTGATATGGGGAGAAGGCAATACACAAATACAGAATTTGCAAATACTGACGACTAACTCTATTATATTATACTATGACTATACATTTTTTACAGCTTCAATTTGTTTTAAAAATACCTAGATAACCCATTTTTGGAACACACATGCCAGAAACACTGTAGTACTAGTTTACTATGTTAAAATTTATTTGTAATTGAATGCAAAGGATTATAGATGTTTTTCTTTTTGAGTATGACATCAAACCACTTACTCTACAAATAATCAAGACTATATTAAAGCTTCAGTGAACCAAGAAACTCAGACATTGGGTCATTCCAATTAGCTTAATTTTCTGATTTACTACTAACAAAAGAGAAAACAATTTCATTTTTAACAGCTATAGAAAATTTTCCTTCAATCTGTGAGTCTAACTCCTAACCAACACAGAAAACTAAGGGTGCATAAGGTCTTTAGGCCATAGTGCAGGATCTCGGGGCTGAATTGGCCACCTGTATGTGGCAGCTCAAGTCAAAAGATGACCACAACCTGGGTTCAGAATTTTTAAGGAAATCCAAGATAACAGTTTTTCTCTTCTTTTTTTAACCATCTCCTCCTAAAATAGTAAATTTAAAAATAAAAATCCACTGAAGAGTCATTCTGAGCATTTAACTCTTTGCAGAAAGTAAAGGGAAGGACTTAGGGCGTTTCAGTACTTACTCTCCATTCTGAAATGCAACCACTCCAACCTCGTGCATAACAAAAGGGTCTTCTGGTGCGATACTCAGAGCTTGGCTGAAGAATCTTTCAGCAAGTTTTGAGTTATTGGTCAAACCATATTCTAATCCAATATACAGCATAGGCAAATGACATCTAAAAATATTAGAAAATGTCACATATTTAATACCCAAAGCTTTGTAATTCAACAGAAACTCACCTATCAACTTTATAACTTATCGGTAAAAAAATTTAAAAGTAGCACAACAGAGCATTTACTTTTTTTCTAATTTTTAATTTACTACTATTTAATGAATATTTAATATGCTTTTAGACTAATCAGCTGCCACTCTTAAAATCTATAAGCAAGCTATTTATCTTTAATTTTCATTATTCCACAGTAAAACACACCCAAAGCCCTCTAAAGCAGAACAGTGCCTATTTCCTTCTATCATGAAATGCCAGGCCCCAGTCACACCTGACCTCCCCTTTTCCTATTTATTCAGCAACATTTACCCTTTAAAGTTGTGTCCACATCCCACATCCCTTTATGAAGTTGCCTCTCACTTTTCTAACCCCACATGGTTCTCCTTCCTATGAATTCTCATTAAAATCCATTACTGCCATTCTGCACAGAAGGGATCCAAGCAACATCACATGTGTCAACAGTACTCTACCCTGGGACAGTTCTAGGTACAGAGTCAGCACTAACTACTTTTTAATTAAATTCCCATCTATCTGTTCACACTAATGCGCCACTGACTACACTAAAGCAAATATAATAAGATGACCCCTTGAAGACGATCTAAGACATTGATAAGCAGTGATTGATTACTTGGTACATATATGCCTTGCCTCTAGTCTAGAATCATGACTCAAATAAAGATTCTTTCAACATGGATTTTGGGAGGACAATTTTAAAAAAGATTCTATCATTTAAAAGTATTTGTCTGGAGGAAGTAATTTCGGAATGACAAAGTAAGGAACTCCAAAATTTTATCCATTCATAGACACCAATAAGAAACACTGGCAAAAATTGCCAAAACCAACTTTTTCAGAATTTGCAAATTAGGTAAAGGCCACAAAAATCTGAGGAATATATTTAAGAGCAGCAGCCACACCTCAGCATTACCAGCACTCTGCGGTGTGCTTCAGCGAGCCCACTCCCAGTGCACTCTCCCCAGCTCTGCACTAGTCTTGAAAACCTGCAGACTCAAAACCACCAGCAGGCCAGTCACTGGAAGGAGCAGAGTAAGTTTGGAGTTCTGCTTTGTTTGACCTCAGAGCTCACTCCAGGAGAAAAGCTCCATCCCAGTATATCTGTAGAAAACAATCAGCAGCAATTGTTTAGCATCTGCAGCTACACCAGGTGGAGTAAAGAAGAGGTTGGCCAAAACAGTAAAATGAAATCTGGGCAATAAGATCTCCATTGAGGGCTTTGGAAGAACCAACACATTCCTCCAGGGTGCCACACACATAAACACACACACACACACTTGGACACACACATATGTACACACGCACAGGGGCTACATAAATGCACATGCAGACCTGAGACACCCTACTAACCTGAGGCTCTGTTCACGAAGAAAGTGAAGGCTAAGGCAGAGTCCTCAAATATCCTATTAGTGCTGAAGGCCCCACACAGGACCTACTGGTTTGAGAGACGCCAAATCTACTATTTAACTGATCAGAGGCTTTAGTGGCCTCATACAACACCTTTAGGATACAGACTACAGAATTACAGAAAGTAAATAAATAAACAGTGACAACAACAAACCCTGGGATGGGATGGGAAAATCTGGCTTCCAGCATTTCTCCAATGTATTTCTTTTTTCTTTTTTTTTTTGAAACAGTCTCACTTTCTTGCTCCAACCGTGGCATCATAGCTCACAACAACTTCAAACCCTTGGGCTCAAGTGATCCCCTTGCCTCAGCCTCCCAAGTAGCTGGGACTACAGGCACCCACCACAATGCCCAGCCCTTTTAGAGGTGGGATCTCACACTTGCTCAGGCTGGTCTTGAACTCATGAGCTCAAGCGATCCACCTGCCTCATCCTCCCAGAGTACTGGGATTATAGACATGAGTCACCAAGCCCAGACCTTTACTTTAAATGTCCTTTTTCAGCCAAAAACAGACATGCAAAGGAACAGGAAAAGTATAGCCCATACATTAGAAATAAAGTAATCAATAGAAACTACTCTGGAAAAAGCCCCAATGTGGGACAAGCAAAACAAATACCTTAAAGAGGCTATTTTAAATGTTCAAAAAACTAAAAGAAATTATGTCTACAAAAATAAAGTATGAGAATAATGTCTTACCACAGAATAACAATAAAGAGAATTTTTTAAAAAATCAAATAGCAATTCTGGAGTTGAAAAATAAAAAATTCACTATAAATGTTTAAGGACAGATTTGAAAAGGCAGACAAAAACATAATTAAACTTGAAGAAGGTCAACTGAGATTATCCCATTAGGGAAACAAAAAAAGAAAAATGAATAGAGCCACCATGGAACATACCAATAGATTCACAGTAAGAGTCCCAGAAGGAGAAGGAAGAGAGGGACAGAAAGAATATCTGGAGAAATAACAGTCAAAAGCTTTCCAAAAATCTCATAGCACTCCAAGAAGAACAAACCCAAATAAATCCAGACCCTGAAAAAGACAAAAAAAGAAATCTCTAAAGCAGTTACAGAAAAACAACTACTAAAATCACCAGGGAATTTTTTTTTTTTTTTTTTTGTAGAGACAGAGTCTCACTTCATCACCCTTGGTAGAGAGCTGTGACTTCACAGCTCACAGCAACCTCCAGCTCTTGGGCTTAGGCGATTCTCTTGTCTCAGCCTCCCGAGTAGCTGGGACTACAGGTGCCAGCCACAATGCCCGGCTATTACCAGGGATCTTCAATGAAATTAGTAACTGATTTCTCATTAAATACCAGAGGTCAGAAAGCAGCTGGATTACAAAATGCTGAAGGTCACTCAACCAAGAATCCTTATCCAGCAAAATTATCCTTTATGAATTAAGGTGAAATTAAGACATTGCTGGGGGAAGGGGGACTGAGAAGGCTTACTGCAAACTCACCTTAGAAGAAATACCATAGGAAATTCCATAGACTCAAAGCATAGTATTCCAGAGAGTAATTCAAACCCACAAGAAAAAATAGAGTATTAGCACAGACAATTATATGATCATAACAGACAGTACAGGACAATCACTTGCAATTGTATTATTGGCCCTATCACCTACAGAAATGTAAGGTTTACCAATACAGGATAGGTGAAAGCATAGTTGCACTAAAGTAGGAAAGTAACACCAAGCCAGGTGTAGTGGCACCTGTACTTTCAGCTATTTGGGGGCTGAGACAGGAGGATCACTTGAACCCAGGAATTAGAGGCTACAGTAAGTCACGATTGTGAACTAGACTCCAGCCTGGGTGATAGACAGAGTAGAGAAAAAAGAAAAAAGAAAAGAAAGATACCAGGTACTAACTCAAACCACAGGGACAAACAAGAAAACTAAAAATGTAAATAAGGTTAATATAACAAATGATGTACATACTACCTGCTTTCCTTTCTTCTCATAGCTTCTTTAAAAAACAAAATTACAGAAAGTAATAATGTAACAACGTATAATTGATTTCTAGTTTTTTTTTTTGAGACAGAGTCTCACTCTGTTCCCTGGGTAGAGTGTCATGGCATCATCATAGCAACTTCAAACTCCTGGGCTCAAGTGATCCTTTGCCTCAGCTTCCTGAGTAGTTGGGACTATAGGCTCCTGTCATGACACCCAGCTAGTTTTTCTATATTTAGTAGAGACAGAGTCTCACTCTTGCTTAGGCTAATTTCGAACTCTTGGTCTCAAGGGATCCACCTGCCTTGGCCTCCCAGAGTGCTAGGATAATAGGTATGAGCCATTGCCCCCAGCCTAACAGTATATAATTGAGAACATCTGTCCTTAACAGATGTTTGATTCCCAAAGAGAGTCATTTAAGCTAAAATAAAAGGATACCAGACAGTAACTTGAATCCACATGAAGAAATAAGAGTCTGACAAAAGTAACTATTTTGTATATGTAAAGTGGTATAAATTTATTTTTGCTTCTCTTTTGTACTTGATTTAAAAGATAACTAAATAAAACAAAAATTATAAGTTTGTGTTATGGACTTATATAAGATGTACTTTTTATGACAATAATAACAGAAGGAGGTACAAAGAAACATTTCTACTGGAGTAAAGTTTTGGTATACTACTGATGTTAAATCGGTATTAATCCAAATTAGAATGTTTTAAGTTATTAAATATAATCCTCAAGATAACAAATAAGAAAACAACTCAAAATTATATAAGACAATAATGGGATTAAAATGGGACACTATAAGATACCTATTCAACATAAAAGAAGGCAGTAATGAGAAATGCCAGGAACAAAAAGACATACACAGAAAACCAAGAACAAACCAGGGGACATAAATCCTACCTTATCAGTAATTACATGAATAGAATAAACAATCCAATCAAAAGGCAGCAACTTGTATAAGAAATTAAAATGATCATTATATGTTGTCTACAAGAAATATACTTTACAATCAAAGATGTTAACAAGTTAAAAATAATGGGATGAAAAAAGACATGCCATGAAACATAACAAAGGACAGCTTGTGTGACTATACTAATGTCAGATAGAGATTAAGACACAAACTGCTACTAGACACAATGAAGGACATTTACGATAAATGCTCAATCCATCAAGAAAATGAAACAATTATAAACATATATGCATTTGACAATGGATACTCACAAAACATGAATCAAAAACTGCCAGAGATGGGGAGGGAAACAGACAACTGAACAGTAAGAGTTGGACACCCCGATACTGCACTTGGAATAATTGATAAAATAACCAGCAAGATCAACAGGGAAATAGAAGATTTCAATAACAATACAAAAATCAGACCTAACAGGCATCAATGGAACACTATGCCCAACACAAGCAGAATTCTCAAGTAAATCCAGAACAATCTCTATGATAGACCATATGTTCACTCATAAAACAAGCCTTAATAAATTTGAAAAGGCTAAGTGCAAAGTATGTTCAACAACAATAAAATTAAGTCAGAAATCAATAAAAGGAAATCTGAGAAATTCACAAATATGCAAAACTTAAGTATCAGCATACCCTTAAATGACTAATAACTCTATTAAATAAATCACAACAGAAACTTAAAAATACATATCCAATGTCAAACATTTATCTAAACATGGGCAGGTTAAAAGAATGCAAAGCTGTTCTGATAATAAAGTTAAAACTGAGAGAAAAATAATACTTATCTTGATGTGAGAATTTAATGACATAAAGTTTGTTAGACTGGGAAACGCTAAAAGTATTAATCATATTATCAGTTTTTTCCTTCTTGTGAGACAGGGTCTCACTCTATCATGTAAAGTGGTATGATCACAGCTCACTAAAATTTCCAGCTCCTAGGCTCAAGTAATCCTCCAGGCTCAGCCTCCTTAGCAGTGAGGCCTATAGGCATATACCACCACCAGGCCTGGCTAATTTTGTTTTTGGGGGGGTTTTTTTGTTTGTTTTATTGAGACAAGAGTTTCACTCTGTCACACTGGGTTACAGAGAGCTATTGAGCTGTGACCCAACAGCACTCTACCCAATAGCACTGTCACCCTGGGTAAAGTACTACTGGGTCAGAGCTCACTAGCTCACTGCAACCTCAAACTCCTGGGTTCAAATGATCCTCCTGCCTCAGCCTTCTTGAGTAGCTGGGACTATAGGTGCCCACCACAACACCTGGCTAATTGTAGAGATGGGGTTTCGCTCTTGCTTAGGCTGCTCTAGAACTCCTGAGCTCAGGCAATCAGCCTGCCTCAGCCTCATGGAGTGTTGGGATTGCAGGCACAAGGCACTGCACCTGCCCTTTTTTTTTTTTTTTTTAAGAAACGGTTCTATTGCTATGTTGTCCTGGCTAATATTGAACTATTGGCTAAAGTAATCCTCCAGCCTCAGCCTCCCAAAGTGCTAAGATTACAAATATGAGCCACTACATCTAGCCATTATCATTGATTTTGATTCCTAACTAAGAACTAATAACTATTCTGTTTGTGAGCACCCAGAATATCAAAAAAAAATTTCCAGACCCTAGCATGTGCTCATAAGAAACAACTCATAGGAAGTTATTGAGATTTTTTTTTTTTCTAAAAAATTATCAGAAAGGGGGGCAGTGCTCTTGGCTCAAAGGAGTAGGGCGCTGGCCCTATATGCCGGAGGTGGCGGGTTCAAACCCAGCCCCAGCCAAAAAGTGCAAAAAAAAAAAAAAAAAAACTACATACTTTTAAAAATTATCAGAAAGGGGTGGCACCTGTGGCTCATTGAGTGGGGCGCCAGCCCCATATACTGAAAGTGGCAGGTTCAAACCCAGACTTGGCCAAACTGCAAAAATAGAAAAATAGCCAGGCATTGTGGCAGGCACCTGTAGTCCCAGCTACTTGGGAGGCTGAGGCAAGAGAATCGCCTAAGCCCAGGAGTTGGAGGTTGCTGGGAGCTGTGTGATGCCACGGCACTCTACCGAGCGCAATAAAGTGAAACTCTGTCTCTACAAAAAAAAAAAAAAAAATTATCAGAAAGATAGGTAATGAGATTCAGAAAATCACTGGAAAAGGTCCTGCACATCTCAGTGGAGGGAAGGAGACAAGGCCCACTTAAGAAGGTTGATGACTTGCTGGACAACTCTAACTGGAGGTTATTCTACTCATGGGTTAGTGCCATGGGCTGAATGTTCACCTCCTCTTCACAAATTCCAATTTTAAAGCCCTAACCCACTCTATGCCTGTATTTGGAGATAGGGCCTATGAGGAGATAATAAACGTTAAATGATCTTAAGAGTAAGACCCTAATGCAATAGTAAGGTGTCCTTAGAAGAAGAAGAAACATCAGAGCTCACTCTCTGCCATACAAGGATACAGCAAGTCACTGTCCACAAGCCAGGAAAAGAGCCCTCACCACAAGCAGCATCGGCCAGCACCTCACCTTGACTTCCCAGCCTCCAGAATTATGACAAAATACATTTCTGTCCTTTAAACCATCCAATCTATGGTCTTCTGTTATGGCAGCCCTACTAACTAATGCAATTAGGGAGATACATCCTTCACAGTAATTGTATGGATGATTAGATCTAAGTCATACTTATCAAGTTACTGTGAGGATAAAAAGCTAGAGTTGATAAATAATCTGGGTACAGAACTGAGTGACAGAGGAGTTTGAATAGTTTGAAGAGGGAGATCAAATCTAACAAGATAAAATTCAATATAGTTAATTACAGCAGAACCTCTGTAAATTGACCATCCCAGGGACTGTAAAAAACTGGTCACCATACGGAGGTGGTCACCATAAGGAACTAAGCCAACTGTACTGATATGTACATGTGGTGTATGTCCAGTTTGTGAAAATTAGGTCCTGCAGGACTGGCAAATACAGTCCTGCACTACAAGTAAGCCACATCAAATATCTTTTGGTAACAAGATAAGATATAATACTTTTGCACATGAGTATCTTCATTCTCACATGAACACGTGAAGAGCTTCTGTACTCATCTCTTCCCTGGGGCCAATTTCCAAGTTTCTTCTTGCACTGGCCAAGATAAATTGCTAGGCAAATTCACTACACCAGCTTCTTTCCTCCTCCATTTCCATAGTTATTTTACAATCACAAGCTACTAGATCGGAAGTAAAATGTTTCTGTTCAGTTTAAAATCAAATGGCAATAACAGTAACTACAGAAACTTCATTTCTGCATACCCTTTCATCAGCTGTGCTGCTGTGAAGTAGGCAGCCATGGCCTGGTCGTGCTCACTCTCCACGGCAAATGAGTGTCCATAGGCTATCCAAGCAGGCCCATAGGTCTTCTCCAGCGCTGTAGCTTTGCTAAAATGAACAGTGCACTCAATTTATTCTTAAATTGTTAATTTTATATAAGCAGATGGCCTCTCAAAGACATTTTCACTTAATATATAAATGAGTCATCAACATAGTAAATACTAAGGTGACATTTATGTTAATTCACTTGAACTAAAACAATCTTTAACAGTATAAGCAAAAGTTTAATAAGTTTTAGGAGAGAGGTCCACAGTTTTAGGTACTGTAGCCAAACTCATCAGCATTCTGCACGGAACCCACAAACATTACTTCATCCAGGAGCTTGTGGAGATAAATGGTGGAGCAACAGCAACAACCATTAACTGGGGGTCTATTTTGTGCCCAGCATCATACTAGATGCCTAAATGCATGCTCTCATCCTGTAAATTGCAAGATAAATTAATTCATATTTTAAGGACAAGAATAGCAAGGTTTTTAGTTTAAGTGATATCCTACAGATGGTGGTAGGAGATTCACCTGGTTTCGCAGATTACAATATATGTGAATTGTCTTCAGTCAGTGAATACAATGTAATAATCAACCCATAGCAAGGAATAAAGAGAACATGTCAGAAAACATGAAAAACAAAAGGTCATATCCTACTTCCTAGCATCTTATTTTTTTAACTTTTCTGTTCCCCAAATGGTCCCTGTTTTATGTAGAGTCCATTACTGAATCATATAGTAAATCAAAGCAGCATACTTCAAAAACTTTTATAATATGAATTACCTTCCTACTCACGAGTTTTCCTAAAATGTTGAACACACAACCCACCAGAGGTCTATCTTCTTCCTAGTACAAGGCACTTTCAGGTTATCTTATCAATTTCCCTAACAATCCTGAGATGTAAACATTACTCCAACCCCATTTTCTTTTTTCTTTTTTTGAGACAGAGTCCCACTATGTTGTCCTCAGTAGAGTGCCGTGCTGTCATAGCTCACAGCAACCTCAAACTCTTAGGCTTAAGTGCTTCTCTTGCCTTAGCCTCCCAAGTAGTTGGGACTACAGGCACCCACCACAACGCCCGGCTATTTTTTTGTTGTAGTTGTTACTGTTGTTTGGCAGGCCCAGGCCAGCTTCCAACCTGCCGGCCCCAGTGTATATGGCCGACACCCTAACCACTGAGCTACGAGAGCCAAGCTGCCATCCCCATCTACAGAGAAGAAAGTGAGAGGAATTAATTTTCTTAAGGAATTTCAGCCATAGAACTTGCATTAGAATTCTAGTCTGACTCCAAAGTCTATGCTCTTTCTCTGAGAGATCACTTTCTAATTTTTTTTTGCATAGAGGGAGTTACAAGCATTATTACACTTAGAGTGTTTAAATAATTCTTCACATATTAGACATTTTTCGAGACTCGATTAATAGTGGCTAAGTATTAATCATGCATGATTGGGATGCACAGCTCATCTTAAGCTAAAATCATAGCAAGTCCATATGTGAGCTAACTCATCCTGCCAGGACTCTGGTTCACAGTCACAGTTAAGGACCCCAATCTCATGTAAAGTTTCACATAATTTTACAACTATTAACAAAAGAAGTCCTAACAGTAAAAGGTTAATAGTGTAAATAAAAAAAGGAAACTTTCAAACTATATTATTTTATTTTGTTTCATTATTTATTCTCATTTATCAATAAAATGGAAAACATATAAGCTCCTTGAGGACAAGGCCTAAACCACTAATTTCTTTTATCTCCCCTCACAACATAAAAGCAAGTAACTAAGGCATTGAACTGAATCTGTTGAAGAAACATTTATTCTTTCACACTGCCTTAAAATACCAATTACTGCTCAAAGCGGGTTCACTGCAGAGGGAGAAAGGGAATAAATCCATACCTCAGGTATCTTCTGGCATGTTCATTTTTATGGCCAACCATGAGATAATAACATCCCACTGCAAACCAAGACACCTAAAACATTCAAAATTTACCATTACCAAACACTGCTTAACCTTAAATTGAATCCCCAACACATGAGGCCAGAAAGAGGACAAACTAGACTTTCCTGTATCACATATTCTAGTTCAAGTTAGAAATTTCTCTGGACAGTCTATCTACTGAGGTCTTCAATGAGAAGAGGACAGATTACTCCACAGCTTTCCCAAGGCAGCTTGGACAGTGGACAAGGCTTCTGAAGATATCCCAGTCCAAAGACTGTTTCCAGAAGTGCTTCTCCTCCCACTAGCCCCTGCCTCTTTCCTGCCTTCTCGCCCAGTGCTGACTCGGTTTAGCTGCTTCTCTGGCATTGGTTTCACAGTGGGCAAGAGTGCAGATTCTTGTCTGAGATGTAAATTGCTTTTTCCTTTAAAGACACAGCTCCTCATCCCATTTTCCATTCCTGCTTCTCCACTCTGATCCACAATAGTCTGGATTCAGAGAAAAGTTCAGGAATTGTCTTAAATGTGCAATGTGAGAAAGATGTCCAGCATTGCTTATGAAAGGGAGGCATGTGACTGTCATGGCAGTATTTCATATTTCTTTTCTTTTTTTTTTTTTGAGACAAAGCCTCAAGCCATCACCCTGGATAGAGTGCTGTAACATCACAGCTCACAGCAACCTCCAATTCTTGGGGTCAAGCGAGTCTCTTGCCTCTGCCTCCCAAGTAGCTGGGACTACAGGCGCCCGCCACAATGCCCGGCCTTTTTTTTATTTTTTGGGGGGGGGGTTGCAGCTGTCATTGCTGTTTGGCGGGCCTAGGCTGGATTTGAACCTGCCAGCTCAGGTGTATGTGGCTGGCGCCTCAGCCCATTGAGCCACAGGCACCAAGCCAGTATTTTATATTTCTATATGCTTAGTGTTTTAAAATAAGGATGTATAACGTCTACAATCAAAAAAATAAAAGGTTTTAAGTTACTGCTTAAGTGTAATTAAAAAAAACACCTTCATGGACTGAAAAAGTTAATGCTGCTTTCTTATTATATTAAGCACTAAGAGATTTTGCTCTAACACTTTAAAATATTATTTGCTTGAACTTAAAATACTAAGTAATTTCTCAAAGATCAGCTAAGAAAATAACACTGTAAAAAAAAAGAGAGATTTATATTACTTACAGGATTGCTAGGATATAAATCCACCAGCTTGTGAGAAAGATAGAAAAGTTCTACATTAGGGAAAAAGAAAAATATATAATTATTCATATGAAATGCAATTAAGCTATGATTTGGTTACAACTCTTCACAATCACAAAAATTCTGTTCTCACAGCAATGACTGCATACTTTCATTTTCTGCTAGATACAAAATCTATTTACCTAACGAAGTACAGAAATTCCACTGGACAGACACACCCAATATCAGACCCACAGTGGACACTGAGCACTTGCCAAGTGGCTAGAAAGGTGGATGGACTAGATAGGGACAGATGCCACCCAGCAAAGCTCTTTCAGCAAGACAGAGGTTACTGAATAGTACCTCACCTACCTTAGAAACCGATGCCTCCTATGCCACAGGCCCATAAGGAACCATCTTAAATAGCTAATTTGGCTGACCAAACTTCTAAGTTTATCAAATCTTGAAAAATGCGTACATTCTAGCATTTCTGGATGACAGCAGCTGGAGAGTCTGTATTTCCAACTAGTTTTCGTGAAGTCTTCAGACCTCACTGCTAGAAAGCAGGAATCTGGAACGGGAGTGTGGGGGCTTTTTCCTCCTAACAGAGTTCCCTATTCAATCAATATCCACAAATCAGTAGCCTCTGTGTATGTCAATAATAGCCAAGCAGAGAAGCAAATCAAGGACACAATACCCTTCATAGCAGCTTCAAAGAAAATGAAATATCTAGGAATATACCTAACAAAGGAGGTGAAGAATCTCTACAAAAAGAACTATGAAACCTTAAGAAAAGAAATAGCAGAAGATATCAACAAATGGAAGAAGATACCATTCCCCTGGTTGGGAAGAATCAACATTGTTAAAATGTTTATATTACCCAAAGCAATCTACAGATTCAATGCAATCACCATTAACTTACCAATGGCATACTTTGAAGAACTGGAAAAAATAGTTCTTCATTTCCTATGGAACCAGAAAAACCCCATATACTGAAGACTATTCTTAGTAATAAAAACAATGCCAGAGGCATCACTCTACCAGATTTCAGGTTACAGTACAAGTCCACAGTGATCAAAACAGCATGGTATTGGCACAAAAATAGACAGACATATGGAACCAAATAGAAAATCAAGAGATGACACTAGTCTCTCATCCCCATATGATCTTCAATAAACCAAACAAAAGCACACACTGGGGAAAAGAATTCCTATTCAATAAACGGTGCTGGTAAAACTAGCTAACCACATGTAAAAGACTGAAACTTGACCTGCACCTTTCACCACTTAAAAAAGTTGATTCAAGGGCAACACCTGTGGCTCAAAGGAGCAGGGTGCCAGCCCCATATGCCGGAGGTGGCGGGTTCAAACACAGCCCCGGCCAAAAACTGCAAAAAAAAAAATTGATTCAGGGTGGATAAAAGATTTAAATCTAAGGCAGAAAATTATATAAATCCTAGAAGAAAATGTGAGAAAAACTCTTGATGATGTCAGACTGGGGAAAGATTTTATGAAGAAGACTTCAATGGCTATAGCAACAATAAAAATAAACAAGTGGAACTTTTGTTTAATTAAACTGAAAAGTTTCTGCACAGCTAAGGACACAACGATTAAAGAAAATAGATAATAAAGATAGCACAATGTACCCCATAAATGCATTAATGTACACAGTTATGATTTAATAAAAAAAAAAAAAACAGCTACGAGAGAAAAAAAAAGTAATAAAATAAAGCAAATAGTTAACCTTCAGAATGGGAAGAGATATTTGTATGTTACAAATCTGACGAAGGGCTGATAAATAGAATCTAGAGGACTCAAACTAATCAACAAAAAAGACCCTACAATCCCATCTATCACTGGGCAAGAGACATGAAGATAACATTTTTCTGAGGAAAAGAGATAAATGGCTAACAAACATATGAAAAAATGGTCATTGTCCCTAATCATCAGAGAAATACAAATCAAAAGCACCCTAAGATATCACCCAACCTCAGTAAGATTAGCCCACATCACAAATTCCCAAAGTCGCAGTTGCTGGCGTAGATGTGGAGAGAAAGGAACACTTTTACACTGTTGGTGGGACTGCAAATATAGCCTCTAGGGAAAGAAGTATGGAGAATCTTTAAAGAACTCAAATTAGATCTCCCATTTGATCCTGCAATCCCGCTACTAGGCATCTACCCATAAGGAAAAAATTACTTTATAATGTTTGTTGTAGTTCAATTTACCATTGCCAAGATGTGGAAACAACCTAAATGTCCATCAACTGAGGAACAAATTAACAAGCTATGGTATATGTATACCATGGAATACTACTCAGCCATATGAAAAGATGGAGACTTTATATCCTTTGTATTAACCTGGATGGAGAAGAAACACATTCTTCTGGGTGGCGCCTGTGGCTCAGTGAGTAGGGTGCCGGCCCCATATACCAAGGGTGGTGGGTTCGAACCTGGCCCCAGCCAAACTGCAACAAAAAAATAGCAAGGCATTGTGGCAGGTGCCTATAGTCCCAGCTACTCGGGAGGCTGAGGCAAGAGAATCACCTAAGCCCAAGAGCTGGAGGTTGCTGTGAGCTGTGACACCATAGTACTCTATTGAGAGCAACAAAGTGAGACTCTATCTCTAAAAAAAACAAAAACACATTCTTCTTGTAAAGTATCACAAGAATGGAAAAGTCAAGTATCCAATGTATCAACAGTAATATGAAGCCAGTAGACAAACTAATACACACCCACATATGAGAAAAACTCAGTTTAATTCAAGTTGGGAGGGAGGAAGGAAGGGGATGGGTGTGCTCCCACTTAATGGGCACAGTTTGTGGGTGTATGACATACCTCCCGGGGTAGAACTCAACTATAACAGTGACGTACCTAACAAATCCAAACATTGTAACCTAATTCTTTGTACCCTCAAATTAACCTGAAATTAAAAAAATAAATAAATAAAAATAAAAAAACCTTTAAGGACAAATACAGCCTAAACACAATCAAATGTTTCTGAAATGTTAAAATACGAAAACCACACACACACACACAAAAAGTGCTGCCTTCCAATTAGCTAACAGCTCTTACCATACAAGTTTTCTTATGGAATTTACCAAAAAAGATAAAAAAGGCAGAACTAAGAACACCAATTTAAAGCTAACATGCCTAAAAGCACATAGCATATTTAAGAAGAGAGATAAGGAAATAAATTGTTCTGTTGGAAAACAGACCATTAGCCACTTAGACGTTTCCTCCCCATTTTTACCTTTATTATAGAACTCATTATATTGTCACCTGCAATCTCGACTAGCCAAGATTTATGACACAAAACTTCAAGAGTCACAGAAATTTGTTTTATCTTAGAAATTATTTTAATTAAAACAAATTCTTACCATTTGCTTTATTCAGCTCCACAAGCGTCCCTATATGTACAGGTAAACAATTGGCATGGAAAGGATCTTTCTCCATTACTCTGAAAAAGTTAAAGCAACATATTACCACCCCAGAAACAGTCAGGCAGGCATTCAGTATCACCAGCTATGCTTACAGTCACTATCCCTCATCAGCTGTTTACACGGTCGCTACAGCTTTACAATGAGACCATGGGTTCTAGTGCTTTTTCTCCCTCTTCACTCCATACTCTTTGGGTTAATAAAGGCAACAATCTAGGTTATAAATAAAAGGGAAAATTCTGCTTTATTGGCAAGGATAAAAAATAAACATTGCTATATATATTTACTTTACATCAACAGAATTGTAATACATAAAATAGGTGATCCAATTGTTTAAAAGGATCAAAACAATATGAAATATTAAATAGATCATAAGTATTTGCCAATTAAAATTTTTGTGATTTCAAGGATTTTAGACAACTCAAAAGATCCACAAAAAACAGTGGATATAATTTAGCTAAAGGACAAGCTAAAATTATGCACACTAGAAAACTGTTGTGTGGGGGACATGGCTTAGCTAGTAAGAGTGGCAGACTAAGCACCCAGTATCTAGGGACTGTATTAGATGCTAATAAAGAATGAATTTTATAAAACTATGTACTAAAATGGTATTTTCAAACTTGTACATTATCAAGACTGGGAAGAAGAACATGTATATCCCTCCCAAGTTAGTGTCATAAATCCACAAATACGCATGCACCTGTGTCTGCAAATTGTCCTTTTAAGACAGAACCCTGCTCAGTGCTTTACAAATGGTCTAGGTAATTTAAAAGTTATCTAGTTCGAGATTACTCAGAGAGCATGTCCTTGAATTACTTAGGTAAGATGGATGTTCCTACACAAAAACGGAGGTATACTTACACAGAAGTAAGCTTGTAGCACATTTTAAAATCACAGTTATAATAATGTCTCTCAGCTAAAGACACTACCACATCCAGATTCTCTTGCAAGCCATTTACAGACTCAGGGATGACAGTTTCACTAGGTTTATTATACTGAAACACAGAGAAATTTAAACATAAACTCAATGAACAATAACAAGTCAAAAGGCAGACTCAATTTGTGTTTGACCCAAGTAGTTAAAAACATTTACACATGGACATACGTGAGCCTATGAAAACTTTTTTAACTTCAGATTTTATCAGTACTCCCATCAATAAGTTTAATTTTCTTCTCCATTTTATTACAGAATTCCATGGTAGGAATTATTTCTTGAAATAGAAGTTCAGACAGCATAAGAAAAAAAAAAATCTTCATTTTCATGTAACACCATTCCATTTACTTCATTATTCCATCTTTTAGTATAAGGAGTTCTTGGGAGAAAAATAACTATACTCTTGCAAATGTGCTAAATTAGGCAGTACCTGTGGCTCAATGAGTAGAATGCCGGCCCCATATACCAGGTGTGGTGGGTTCAAGCCCGGCCCCAGCCAAAACTGCAAATGTACTAAATTAATAAAATTTTTATTTTAAAAAATTTAATACAAAATACATAAGCCAGGGCACCTGCCAACTCCAAGCTCAAAGGAGTAGGGCACTGGCCCAATATGCCAGAGGTGGTGGGTTCAAACCCAGCCCTGACCAAAAACTGCAAAAAAAAAAAAAAAAGCCAAATTTAAGGAAAGAAAGAAAAGTTACTTACATAAAACAAATGCTAACTTTGTGTTCTTACTTACCTTTTTTAATTTGTTCTCAAATAGGAAACGCAGCAATTCTTGTTCTTCAGTACAGAGCTTGCTAAGCGGTAATGATTCAAGAAGTTCTTTTTCTTAAAAATGGTTGGAAAAAATAAATTAATGTCCTCATAAAATTTACAAGGGAAAAAAATCAGCAACTAAAAATATTCTCCAATACTTCTTGGTCTAAGCAAATCAAACTCAAAAGAGAAAATTACAAGATCATAATGTGCTACAGAAAACAGTCACAAGGCTAGGTGCGGTGGCTCACACCTGTAATCCTAGCACTCTGGGAGGCTAAGGCAAGTGGATTGCCTGAGCTCACAGGTTCGAGACTAGTCTGAGCCAGAGTGACACCTCATCTCTAAAAAACAGCTGGGCACTCTGGTAGGCACCTGTAGTCTCAGCTATTCAGGAGGCTAAGATAAGAGAATCGCTTGAGCCCAAGAGTTTGAGATTGCTGTGAGCAATGATGCCACAGCATTCTACCAAGGGCGACGTAGTTGAGACTCTGTCTCAAAAAACAAACAAAAAAAAAGCAGGCACAGTGGCCTCCAATCCCAGAAGAGAACAATTATCTGGAGATTTGAGGCAGCCCTTCCACTAGGGCCAGGAGGCCTCCAGGTGGGTCCTATCCTTAGCCACTAGCCCCAGTGCTATTGAATTCTGCATGGGTCACTTTGCTTTGTGGAATGTCCTATGTATGACAGAATGTTTAGCAGGATCTCTGGCCTCTACCATTAGACACCAACAACCATCTTCTAACCTGCCTAGTTGCCTCCATGTTGTGACACCAAAAAATGTCTCCAAACGTTCCTAAATGTACCTCAGGGGCAAAACCATAATGTTTGAGCTAGGCTAAAATATGTTTGAGGCCAGGCAAGGGCAATGGATCACACATGTAATCCTAGCACTCTAGCAGGACTAGATAGGATTCCTTGAGCCTAGGAGTTCAACAACAGCCTGGGCAAAAGAGTGAGATTCTGTCTCTACCAAAAAAAAAAAAAAATTTAGCTGGGTGTGCGTTAGGATACTCCTCAGGATACTGCAGCAGGAGGATCACTTGAGCCCAGGGTCTGAGTTTGCAGTGAGCTATAATGATGCCACTACACTCTAGCCCAGGCAACAGAGTGAGACTTTGTCTCAGAAAAATAAACACGTTTGAATCCCATTAATTCAACCATCCTGTTTTCTATTTCTCCTATTTACTCACCTCCCATCACCACGAATGCCAACACATTTGGACAATGGTTCTCAGTCGTCTCTGTGCTATGTTAGGACCACAAAGGAGTTTTAAAATATCTGATGACAGGGTCCCACCCGGAAGGTTCTGAATGAACTTGTTTGACACTGTCATTTTTTATTTTTGGGGGTTTTCTTTGCAACAAGGTCTCCCTTCGATGCCCACGCTGAAGTAAAATGGTGTCATCATAGCTCATGGTTACCTCAAACTCCTGTACTCACATGATCTTCCTGCTTCAGCCTCCCAGTAGCTGGGACTACAGGTGTACCATCATACTCAGCTAACTTTTTTTCTTTTTTTTTTGTAGAGACAGGTCTTGCTCTTGCTCAGAGTGATCTTGAACTCCTGGCTTTAAGCAATCCTCCCACCTCAGCCTCTTGGAGCACTAGGATCACAGGCCTGAGCCATGGCACCCGGCCACACTGATGTATTTAAAGATTCTTGGGGTTTTAAAGCATGGGTAGGTTGAGTCACTGAACCGGATATTCAAATTTTGGTTTATACGTGGGTACTACTTCAGTCATATCCCAAAAAGATGACTGCATCACAGTCCAAATCCTAAAGATTTAAATAGCAAAAACACACCACACAACAATGCATTTTGCAATGTACTTCATATCTAATTTTAGTATATGTGCTGCCAAAGCAAGCACTGTGCTTCATATCTAAAAACATTAAGAGTCAGTAGACCTATTTAAACCTGTATGTAGTCAGCTTGATTCTACAGATGTCAGAGAAAAAAAATCCAAATATTAATTTTGCTAAACATAAGAACATCTGAGTTTCCAAACCTTCTTGTGCTGTCAACATATGATGTGAAGTTAAAAGATCAAATGCTTCAAAACAGTAGACATCGAGCTTCAAAGCTTCTTTGTAGCTGTACGTAGCTAAGGTTCGGTTATCTAGTGCGTCATAGATTTTTCCCCGTAGAAGACAAATAGAACTCTTTATCTGTTGAAAACAAGATGAGTCATACACTAATACTTTTAAACTTAATTTATGATCAAAAATCATGTATTATAATGCTGAGAAGTTTTTCTTACTTGGAATAGGATTCGGTTCATTCCAAATGTCAAGACATAAATTAACAGAAACACAAAAGTATAGCAAAGCTTCTTTAGCTTATCTTCACTGGGCTCCAATACATCTTTACAACTAATGTACACAGACAGCTACTAGGGTCATCATTTGCTTTGTCCAAAATAGTACAATGATTTAGAGATAGCAAAAGTGTGTATAAAATCCAAATAGACAGTTTGATAGGCAGACTCCAACGAATGGGTCCTAGAGAGCATTTGGAAGGCTGCAGTACAGCACAGCAGTCATAGTGCTCAGCAGCACAGCTTGCTGAAGCCAGGCAGACCTGAGCCCAAATCCCAGCTCTGCCATTTATTCATAACCTTGGACAAGTGATAAAAAACCTCTCCTGGCATCAGTTTCCTTTCCTCATCTTCAAAAAAGGGAAAATATACTACTATCCAACTTAGAGAACTATGTGAGAGTTAGCTACGGTAAGGTGCACAACAGACATCTCAATACTACCATTAATAAGAGCATGTGGAAATATGACTCACATTCCAGACTCTGAACCTGAAGAAACACATAACTGAGTGTAAAGAGAATCCAGGTTCGGCTCAGTGCCCATAGTGCAGTGGTTACAGCGCCAGCCACATACACCAAGGCTGGTTCAAACCCAGCCCAGACCAGCTAAAAAACAATGGCAACTGTAACAAAAAAAAAATAGCCAGGCGTTATGGCAGGCGCCTATAGTGCCAACTACTTGGGAGGCTGAGGCAAGAGAATCACTTGAGCCCAAGAGTCTGAGGTTGCTGTGAGCTATGATGCCAGGGTACTCTACCAAGGGTGACATTGTGAGACTCTGTCTCAAAAAGAAAAAAAAAATTAATGTACACAGCTATGATTTAATAAAAAAATAATAATAATAATAATCTAGGTTTGGGCAGAGGTTAATAATAATCTAGGTTTCCTTAAAGTTATTAAGGAAATGAAGGACATTCAGAAACTTATTTCAATTTTTTTTTTTTTTTTTGAGACAGTCTCACTTTGTCACCCTAGGTAGAGTGCTATGGCATCACAGCTCACAGTAACCTCAGACTTCTAGCTCAAGTGATTCTCTTGCCTCAGCCTCTGAAGTAGCTGGGACTACAGATGCCCACCACATGCCTGGCTATTTTCAGAGACAGGGTCTCATTCTTGCTTAGGCTGGTCTCAAACTTTTGAGCTGAAAGCAATCCACCCACCTGGGCCTCCCAGAGTGCTAGGATTGCAGGTGTGAACAACTTTGTCCAACCTCTATGAGTTGTTTTTAAAAAAGCAAATTCATAAGATAAATAGTAATGCATTGGAAATAAATTGTGCATTTCTTAAGCAGATAATAGATAAGAGGTTCCAAAATAATAATGATAGTATCAAACACACTCATAAATGCATTTCTTTTTTTTTTTTTTGAGACAGAGCCTCAAGTTGTCACCCTCGATAGAGTGCTATGGCATCACAGCTCACAGCAACCTCCAATTCCTGGGCTCAAGTGAGTCTCTTGCCTCCACCTCCCAAGTAGCTGGGACTACAGGCGCCCGCCACAACGCCCGGCCATATTTTCGTTGTAGCCGTTATTGTTGTTTGGCGGGCTCAGGCTGGACTCGAACCTGCCAGCTCAGGTGTACATGGCTGGTGCCTTAGCCCATTGAGCTACAGGTGCCGAGCCCATAAATGCAGGAAAAATTAATATGCTTTTTGGCCATAAATTAATGAAGGGTCAAAGAGAAAAGGAAGAAAAAAAAAAACCAAAACACCTGGAAAGTAAAATATTCCTAACTTTATAAGGCAGAAAAGTATAGTAGCCAAGTTCCCTAACAAATATGTTATAAAGAACTGGGAAAATGGGGGAATTGGTAGGTCAGCTAATGAGCAGAGAACTTCCATCTGAGTAATAAATATGTTCTAAATTTGATCATGGTGAAGTATGCGCAGCCCTGTGAACATACTAAAAGCCATCGAACTACACATTTTAAATGGGCAAATTACATGGTATGTGAATCACACCTTCATGAACTGTTTAAAAAATAATAATAATAATCCATATTAGTGATCTGACTATGGATATCATTTATTAAGTTATCACACAATTTCTGCCAACAAGGAATTTACAATTTCACAGAGAGATGAAGTACACAAACTGAAATATACAAAATAATATAACAACACTGTGAAGTAACAATTTCCTGGAAAGAAAGAAACCATCAAAGTTAATCAAGAAGGATTCTTAGGGTAGGTCCAAAACACTATTGAATTACAGAAAGAAAAGGAAAAATTATTTTACTGGTGGGGAACAGTTTAGGCATCAAATATGAGAAAGATCTCAAGTCAACCTTCTTAAGATGCAGGCAGTATCTAAAGATGTAACTACAGCTTCCAATTGATGGCTCTGAAATATCTCAGAATCCTTTTAGTATGTGGTAGGCAAATTAAGGTTGGCAACATAATTGTTTTTGTTTGAGATAACTCTTATCACCCAGGATAGAGTGATGTGGCATCGTAGCTCACCACAACTTCAAACTCCTGGGCTTAAGCGATTCTCTTGCTTCTGCCTCCCAAGTAGCTGGCACTACAGGCACCTGCCATTAACACGTGGCTAGAAACATAATTGTTTTAGTAAGGTAATACGCAAGTAAAAGAAGACTATTTTTGCCATGTAATATAGGCAATTCTTACCACTGTTATTGAAGCATGCTTACAGTACTACTTACTGAGGACTGTGACATTTCCCAGTCATTGGAGGGGTCTTTCAGGCCACTTTCATCCTTTAAGTATTTTTCGAATAATCTTTTGTTGATTGGTTCCTCCATATCAAGAATATCAAGGGCCTGCTGGTGTTCTTTTGCAGCATACTATGTAGAAAACAGAAATACTACTCATCACCCATGACTTCTAATACAAAATAAACATATATACTCTAGATCTTTAAAGGGTAATAAAAACAAAGATTATATCCATTACTTAAACTTTAAAATGTCTAAGGTAAAATTTTCTTCATACATTCCCACTTTTAGTAAATGAAGAATCCGTCTTTTACGGCAAACAATAATAAAGAAAAGACATTTCCTTACAAAACACTTTACCACCCTGCCATGCTCTATCACTGAAACCCTCACATATAGAAGAGGGACACATAATATTTGCATCATCAAACTTTCACCAAATTAAGAATGAAACTGAGGGCGGCGCCTGTGGCTCAGCGAGTGAAGCGCTGACCCCATAAACCGAGGGCTGAGGGTTCAAACCCGGCCCCAGCCGAACTGCATCAAAAATTAGCTGGGAGCTATGGCGGGCGCCTGTAGTCCCAACTACTTGGGAGGCTAAGGCAAGAGAATCGCTTGAGCCCCAGAGCTGGAGGATGCTGTGAGCTGTGACTATACAGCACTCTACCGAGTACGATAGAGTGAGACTCTGTCTCCACACACAAAAAAAAATAAATAAATAAAAGAATGAAACTGAGAGCACACTTACATGGCATCTAGCTGCAAGGTAACGACAGGCTTCATACAACTAGGAAGGAAATTAATACACATTAAAAGTACTCAAAATAAAACTTATCTCCACTTTAAAATAAAACTGCAATAGAGTTATTTTCATAATTTCTCTTTTTACTCCTGCAGTTAAAAAGAAAATACAGTCTTTTAACACATATCCATCATGAAGCTACTGTTTATGAGGGACCAAAGGTTCAAAACAGAGTAAGGATGCCTCAGGAGGTTATAGTAGGGAGACATAAACACAGCACAACTCAGTGAACACTGTAAAGGAAGGGTGTGAAAAGCACCAGGTGAATAGAAACATCAACAGGGGAGCAGGAGTACAGAAGGGGCACAGCAGTGGGGAGGGTGCTGGGCAGCACTCCCAGCACTAAGCATGAACAACTGCTGTGTGTTGAGGAACTGACCACTCAACATAACTGGAACATGTGCTTGGGTATTGATGGTGGTAGGTTAAATGCACACTGGAGGGAAATCACAGAGGGCTGCAGGTACCTACTGAAGCATCTGATTTTATCCTGCAGGTAATGGAAAACCAGTGTATGATTTTGTAGGTGATATATTCAGATCTGTGTTTTGGGAAAAAAGCACCCCCAGATGAACTGGACACAGGGAAGGTGGGAAGGGGAAATTGTTACTGGAGAAAAGAGACAGGAAGAGAAGAGATAATAGAATAGACAAGAAATTAAAGTTCCGACACATATAAGTGGCAAGGAAAAGGAAATGAATACCTGTGATTTCAGAGCTATTCAGAAAACAGAATGTTCAGAACGTAATGACTAGATATGGGAATGGCAGAGGAAGGAAAAAACAAAGTGACTTGAGATTAGGCATAAGACATTTCTCTTCACATTCAGTAAAAAAAATTTAATCCTTTTAAATAGGTTTGACATGAATAGCACACTTAAAATACTAAGGCAATGACATCTTTTATAGCTTTGAAGAGCTTTGAAGTCCACACACACTCACTTTGTCCAGTTTCCGTGACCGCAGTGCATGAGCTGCTCTGTGGTACTGTGCTGTCAGATAAAGGCACTGGGCCAGCCAATAGACATCTTGGGGCTCCTCTGAAGGGAAATTACATAGATGGTCAGAGGCATACAGAGGAATAGAAAGATTTCTGATGATTAATCAGAAAAAAATTAGCATTTGTCACTTACCATGAGACAGCGAAGCTACTTTATCTGCCCAAAATAGAGCACTTTGATATTGTTGCTATACCCCAAAAAAAAAAAAAAAAAGTGGTAAGTGCTATTATTTTAATAGTTTTAAACAGACACCTAATATAACTAGAATGCTTGATAATAAATCAACATCTCGATATAATAATGTTTTACATGTAGTAGGGAGTCTATCAAATATCTATCTTATACCTCAGCTAGGATAAATTTTAACTCAATGGTACAATAAAAACCTTATTATAAGATCTTTGTATAGGAGTTCATGGCTCGGTGTCTGTGGCTCAAGCAACTAAGGCACCAGCCACGTACACCTGAGCTGGCGGGTTTGAATCTAGCCAGGGCCCGCCAAACAACACTGACGGCTGCAACCAAAAAATGGCCGGGCGTTGTGGTGGGCACCTATAGTCCCAGCTACTTGGGAGGCGGAGGCAGGAGACTCGCTTGAGCCCAGGAATTGGAGGTTGCTGTGAGCTGTGATGCCACAGTATTCTACCCAGGGTGACAGCTTGAGGCTCTGTCTCAAATAAAAAAAAAAAAAAAAGAGAGAGAGTTCATGAGGGTAGTTTTTTAAAAAAACTCATACACTGCAAAAATATATCAGCAAGTATCTAAAACAGTAGATAATTAAAATGATCATTTTGTAATATCTAGTCGTTAGCACTTCTTGTGCTGATATTTGACACTTTTTTTTTTTTTTGAGAGTCTCACTATGTTGTCCTCGGTACAGTGCCATGGCATCACAGCTCACAGCAACCTCAAACTCTTGGGCTTAAGCGTTTCTCTTGCGTCAGCCTCCCAAGTACCTGGGACTGCAGGTGCCCACCACAACACCCAGCTATTTTTTTGGTGCAGTTGCCACTGTTGTTTAGCTGGCCCAGAGCAGGGTTCGAACCCACCAGCCTGGGTGTATGTGCCAGCACCCTACCCACCCAACTACTGGCACCACCCAATATCTGACACTTGCAATGAACTGTTAATGAATCCCAAAGTATGACTTAGTATTGTATTCAAATACCTCATATAATATAGCTGTATTTTTTAACAGAATTCAAATTTAAAAACACAGGCATAGGTATTAACTAAATCTCACTGACCATGGGAAAAAAACTCTCCTCCTCTAGCCAATTCTAACAAAAATGAAGCAGTTGACAATGGAAAGCCACACACAAGTTTACCATGACTAGCTCTAGTGCCTGTTTCAGGTCTCCATCTTTCTACTATCTCTGGTCAGTTCCCCTGAATGTACCCAGGAACACTCCTGCCACTGGCAGGAGGAATGCTTACAGGAAGTTTACAAATGCGCTTGATATAAGTGCCTGGAGCATGGAACCAGACCTGTCATATTCCTCATTTCATCCAAGTGCCAAAAAAAAAACTGATCAGGAAACCTTTAATTCAACTGACTTATGGTAAACAAAAATACAGCCCCCCAACATGTGGCTAACCTTTGGCCATATCATTTAGCACTCAATTCTGAATTACTCTGAATTAAACATGGCTTTTCCCTCCTTCTGCCTTTCCGACTTACTGGAAGACCAAGTATGTTAATAAAAACTAAATGACATGAAACTGACACTGATTGTGGAAGTCACTGCTTTCATTAAACAATCTGCTATTCACACAAAGGTAATGCAGGGGATACCGATGTAGTTAATAAGTTTTATTAAATACTGACTTGAGTCAACTTTAAGTAATTTTGTTCACTTAAATTCTGCCTAATAAGAACTACAACTAGCCAAATTCTAAGGCCGCCCTTCAACTTTCCTTCGAAAATTTCCTTTAACTTCCACCCTTAGTACTGCTCACTAAGCACCTGCTGCGCCAGGCGCGAGGCTGCAGTCGAAACGCTCAGGCCCGTGGGGGCCGCATCCTGCATCGCGGCCTCGTCCCCAGGCCGCACTGGACGGCTTAGCCAGGACCCCGCTTCAGGGCTAGGAGGAGATAGTGACCGCCCCAGACCAAGGCTCGACCAGATGCATCATCACCAAGAACCAGACCACAGCTGCCGGAGTCCGCAGAAATGGCCTCTGGCCCCCACCGCCCGGCCGGCGCCGCCCACCTGGTCAAGGTAGTGTCGCACTCGCTTCCGCAGCCGCTCCAGGTTCATGGCCACGAGGGCCGGACCGGGGGCCGCCTTCGGCCTCCTGCCGCCGCTCTCGCCGCCCACACCCCCTTCCCGCCGCCGCCCCGCGCCCGCTCTGGCGATGCCCAGGCCCCTCGCTGCCGCTGCCCCTGCCGCTGCCCCGCGGCCCGGACCCGCCCGTACACCCCAAGTCGCCCCAGCTCTTCCGTTCCAGACATGCCCCACCCCGGAAGCCGCTAGCAAACGTGTTCCCCTTGGCGCGGGAAACGGATGCGGGGCCGCAGGTTCCCAACCGCTCTCTTTACAGGTGCGTTCTGGTTGCCTTAGGGAGAGAGTTCGTCCTCTGCCGGAGGAAAACAGAGGCAGCATGTGAACGTGCGATTATGCTAATGAGGGACTCTGGCCCGGTCGGGAGTCCTAAGGAACAGACAGGGTGTGAACGTGTTGGTAGTGTGATGCAGGACTCGGGGGCCTGATCCTGGGCCCGGCCCTGTGACTCGTTCATGCATCTTGGATAGCAGCGAACAAGAGGGGGTAATGTAAAACTTGACAAAATTGCTCCAAAAAGGCAGATTTCTGGGAGGCTCACGTCTCACTGTCCTTGAGAAAATGGACAGTAGCCACTACTTGATCAACTTTGGCTTTGCCACTGCAGGATGTCGATAAGGGAGAGTCGGAGGAGATGCACAGGCCTCAGCAAAGATGGACACTCGCTCACTGGGGCCCAGATGCAGAACCAGCCCTGCAGCCTGGGCAAGGTCTCCTATGCCTGCAAGGCAGGGCCAACGGGGACAGCACCCTGCACTGGGCACCTGCCTGTGAGCTCTCTCCTCTTTCTCCTCCTCCTCTTTCTTCCCCAACCCTCCTCCCTGTCCCTCTTCCCCGTCCGCCCTCATCCCCCTCTCCCTCCTTATCCTTCTTCTCCTTCTCTTTCCTTTTCTCTTCCTCTCCCCACTCCTCTTTCCTCCTCCTTCTCCCTCCTTCCTCCTCCCTCTTCCCCTTCTTCCTGCCCTTCCTTCCTTCTCTCCCTCTTCCTCCTCTCCTGGGGAGATGCTGCTATGGCTAAGACACTGCCACCTTAAGAAGGAGCTGCAAAGATGAGGTTTGCAAACCAAGGATACAGTCACTGTTGAGAGATAATTTTTCTATCAGATTTCCACAGTAGAAGTAGATGTAATAAAGGCTTGTGCCCAGTTTGAGATCAGATGACCGCAAGAGTGCAGCTGGTGCCCAGAGGCCAAGTGCTCCAGACTAACAAGGCTCCTGCCCACAGATGCAAAGGTGATTTGATGCTCAAATCATTCCACAAATCGCATCCCAGTCTGTCTGACTCTAAAATCCATCATTTTTAACACCACTGACAAAAAGGCCGCCAGGGAGGACTGGGGCGAGATTGCTGCTTCCTGCCAGAGATCAGGAGCCTGGTAGCTTTGAAGGGACCTTCCAGCAGGGCTTGTGCATAATGGAGTGAAATTAGCTGCTGTTCGTTCGTTCGTTCTTTCTTTCTTTCTTTCTCTCTCTCTCTCTCTCTCTCTCTTTCTTTCTTTCCTTCCTTTTCTTTCCTTTTCCTTTCTTTCCTTTCTTTCTTTTTCCAGTTCGAGGCCGGGCAGGCTTTGTGGAATGAATAAATGGAGGTGGCCTGTCTCTTCTTCCCTTTTGGGGGGGCATTAACTGTGACTTAGACACTTGTTGCTGTGGGTTAAACATGATTATATCAGGGACTAATAGACAAAATGAACAGCTCTTCAGGACTCAGATGAGCCCTTAATTTCTCTAACCCAGACTCAACTGGGTCCTTTTAATATCTTGGATTATGTCAAAGTCTGAGTCAGTTGTAGTTTTACCATATTGAAAATTTTTAATCTGATTGATCTAAATATTTGTTTAAATAACAATCACAGAGCTTTTAAGGGAATTATGCAAATCCATCTAGGAATTATAAGCAATTTCACCAAAGCTGAAAATATAGTAGCAGAATAATAAGTATTAATAGCCAGAGGAAAAAATCTAACGCAAAAGCCTTTAACTCTCAACATTATTCTGCATAATTTGTTTTCAGTTATCAACCTAAAAAACACAAAAAATAGTTTTGCTGAATCATCTGGCCAAGCACATTGTCTAAAGTTAACACGCAGCATTAGACTCATGGGCACTGTACAAGGTGATAACTGCTAATTGAGGAAGAGGGTGGGGCCCACTGGTCAGCTTCAGCATCCTCACTGTGTGAGGTGGGGGCTGTTAATGGCCCTGTTGATTTTCTTCATCACCACTTCATCAAATGTCGGCTTCCCAATTTGTGTCCGGAAACTTCTCCCTTCCCCTCTTCCCTTTCAGGGTCCAGGCTTGGTTGTGTCCTTGCTAAATTTCAGTTTCAATTCCTGTTGGATCAAAAACACATATTTGAAATGAACATTTTCCTTCGGCAAGAACAAAAAAGCAATAATTGACTAAAAGGTATGGGAAATGGAATATGTCAAATCATTGACTTTTTGTTTTGAGACAGGGTCTTGTTCTATCCTGGGGCTGGAGTGTGGTGGTGTGATCACAGCCCACTGTGTCTTCAAATTCCTGTGTTCAAGCCATCCTCCCACATCAGCCTACCAAAGTTCTCGGATTACAGTTGTTGGGCCACCATTCCCCATGCTCGACCAATAGTTCTTTATTCAAAGTTAAATACATACTTCTCTTTTAATAAAAGCTTCATTGAGATATAATTCTGTGCCATAAAATTCACCCGTTCAAAGTGTGTATTTTAGTGGATTTTGGTATATTCAGAGTTGCAACCATCACCACAAATCTAATTTTAGAACATTTTTATCATCACCAGCACCCCCCAAAACACATGCTCCTAAATTGTCACTCTCCAGTTCCCTACCCTAGCCCCTGACAACTACTAATCTACTTCCTGTCTCTATGCATTTGCTTGTTCTGGACATTTCGTATAAAAGGACAATTTGTGTCCTTCTGTATCTGACTCTTTCACTAAGCATAATGTCTTCTGTTTATTGCAACATGCCATGTATCAGAAGTTTATTTGATGGTGGAGTAATAATACTGCTTTGTATGGATACAACACATTTTCTTTATGCTTTCATCAGTTGATGGGCATTTGAGTTATTTACATCTTTGGCTATCGTGAATCACACCACTGTGAACACAAAAATTTAAGTTTTTCTGTGGATATGTATGTTCTCAGTTTTGAGTACACACCTAGAAGTGGAAAGGGTGGGTTGGACAGTGACTTTCTGTTTAATTTTTTTGAGGAACCACCAAACTATTTTCCAAAGTCCTCAGGAAATTTCACCCCAAAATATGATTTCTTGGTATAAAGAATATTTTGAATTGAAGGCCCTTAGAGATCAAAAACTTTTTTAAGGGGCTTTCCCTCTCTCTGCACAAAACCAGAGGACACATCATAAAAAACAATTGCTTTTTCTCCCCTTCTTTATAATCTCAATATATTGCAGGAAAGAAGATCAAAAATGCAACCAGACCTGTCCCACATCATTTTAAATATAATACCTATCTCTCAGGTTAATTTAATTTGCCAAGAGAATCATTCACAAGTCAATCTATTTCCCCCACCCATGCGTCCTCCCTAGCAACCATGTATTGCCCCTAAACTGAATTATCCATATTCCTCATCTCTCCCTCCACCTAAAACAGTGGTTCTCAACCTGTGGGTCACAATCCCTTTGGGGGTCGAACGACCCTTTCACAGGGGTCACCTAAATACATCCTGCATAATCGTAATTTACACTACAATTCATTACAGTAGCAGAATTACAGTTAGGAAGTAGCAACAAAAACAATTTTATGGGAGTCACTGCCACATGAGGAACTGTATTAAAGGGTCATGGCATTAGGAAGATTGAGAACCACTGACCTAAAAGGATGGTATATAAGTTTCTGGACCCCATTGGGATACTGGGTGGTCATTCTGTGATTCTCCCGTGTGCATAGTAAAGAAACCTCTTCCTCTTATTAATCTGCCTTCTTGTGAGTTGATCTTCCACTGAATCTTCCTGGGGAAGGGAAAGTTTTCCTTGCCTCTGCAGTGGCTATGCCATCCACATTCTCACAGCAGGTGTGAGAGTTCTAATTTCTCCATGTCCCTCACCAAAGCTTGTCCATGGGTGGAAGTATAATTCGGGCTGACATCCCAGAGGACTCCCCAGCCCCCTGCTGCTCAGCATGCCTCTGGTGACAAGGGGGCTGAGAATGTTCTGTGAACAGACAGGAAACTTGATTTGAGAACATCTGGCTAGAAATCAGCAGCTTGGTAGAGACTGGATTGCAGCAGAGTTAGAAGGCAATTAAAAATGACCCTCGAGCCCAGACAATCTATCCTGAAAGCCGTAACCATAAGAGTTCCTCTCTCATCCTCTAAGATGTTCCACCCTTGAAAATTGTTCTATGCTTTGGTGCCTGATTGTCCTTCACCCTGATGACCTTTTTCATAATCAAAAGACCACTCACATGATTGAGTCATGAGACTATTAACTCTTCACTTCATTCTATACATATATGCTGGAAAATCCTAAGAAAACCCTCCAGTGATTTCTGCTCCTATCTGCCTCACTACAAACTGATAACGGGTGTTTGTCTCTCGGGCCTCAGCAGATTATTTTACTGATAATTCTGTATGTGAATTTCTCACATCCTTTTCTCTGCTCTGGACCTCCAGTGGTGGGGAGGGAAAACCCCTGCTTAGAGAATTTTCAACCTACTGTGGGGTGTCTCCATCCCACACCACAACAGTTGTCTTGTGACTTGTCTTTTTTTTTTTTTTTTTTTTTTGTAGAGACAGAGTCTCACTTTATCGCCCTGGGTAGAGTGCACACTGCTCACAGCAACCGCCAGCTCGTGGGCTTAAGCGATTCTCTTGCCTCAGCCTCCCGAGTAGCTGGGACTACAGGCGCCCGCCACAGGGCCCGGCTATTTTGTTTGTTTTGCAGTTCAGCCGAGGCCAGGCTTGAACCCGCCACCTTCAGTATATGGGGCCGGCGCCCTGCTCGCTGAGCCACAGGAGCCACCCCTTGTGACTTGTCTTGATCCTCAGTTTAGTGGGTGTGCAGTGGCATCTCAAGTGGACTTGATTTGCATTTCCCTGGTAACCTTGGGCAACAATGTCACTCAACATAGAAAGAGTAGGACTGACAAAAATTAATGTATAAAGATGTTCATGTCAGCATCATTTATAATAATGAAAATTCTGAATTAGTCTACAGACCTAATAATATGGAAACTGATTAAGTAAAGGATGGTGTTGTGATCTCATGGATCTGGGTGTGATGAATCCATTAAAATGATGTTAAAGACTCAGTGCCAGTAGCTCAGTGGTTAGGGCGCCAGCCACATACACCAAAACTGGTGGGTTTGAACCCAGCCCAGGCCTGCTAAACAACAATAACAATTACAACAAAAAGTAGCCAGGCGTTGTGGCGTGACCTGTGATGTCAAGGCTCTCTACTGAGGGCAACATAGTGAGCCTCTGTCTAAAAAACCAAAAAATGATGTTAAAGATATTTTAATGAGGTATAAAATGTTTTAATTTAATGTCAGGTGAAAAAAGTCAGGATATAAGATTATATATGACGTACAATTTTAATTATACTTACTACATGCCTCACTATGTAAGTTTTGAGACAGGCTGTATTAGATCTATTATTTACTTTCCAAGAAACAGTTGCCAGCATCCTTTCTGATTCACCCATGTAAGCTTTAACTTGCTTGGCTTATCACTGTTGCTGGGAGGGCTTCATTTGTTTCTTCTGTGCATATTTTATGTTTCTTAATTTTTGTGTACCTCAAAACTTTTATATAACCCTGCCTAAATTACATATTTTCACCAGTTTTTAGCCATAGTTCAACATTTTTCTTCCACTATAATTGGAGGCCACAAACACAATAATTTATGAGTTTATTACCAATAGAAGCCTCAGATTTTATATTGTTACATATATTTTGAAATATCATTTATGCTTATTACTTTTTTTCTTTTAAGACAGTCTCACTCTGTCACCCGAGGTAGAGTGCTGTAGTATCATCATAGCTGACAGCAACCTCAATCTTTTGGGCTCAAATGATCCTTTTCCCTCAGCCTCTCCAGTAGTTAGGACTACAGGCAGCCACCAGGATACCCACCTAGTTTTTCTATTTTTAGTAGAGATGGGATCTTGCTATTGCTCAGGCTAGTCTTGAGATCTTGAGCTCAAGCAATTCACCAGACTCAGCCTCCCAGAGTGCTAGGATTATAGGTATGAGTCATAGCACCTGGCCTATGCTTATCACTTACTTGAATTATGGTGGCTATTGGACTTTCTTCAAGATGCTGTTATTTAATATGTTAATAAGCAGGCATAATGGCTCACGCCTATAATCCTAGCACTCTGGGAGGCCAAGGCCAGTGGATTGCTTGAGCTCAGCAGCTCAAGACTAGCCTGAGCAATAGCAAGAACCCAGTCTCTAAAAATAAGTACCTGTAGTCCCACTACCAGAGAGGCTGAGGCAAGAGGATCACTTTAACCAAAGAGTTTGAGGTTGCTGTGAGCTATGACACCAAAGCATTCCACCTTGGGGAAAGAGTGAGACTCTTTCCAAAAAATAAAAATAAAAAATAAAATATGAAGAAGCTGATAAGGACAACAATGTTATAATAATGGCTGTCTTTACTGGAGTTTGGAGGACTGTCTTAGCATTTTATGTACATTAAATTATTTCATTCTTATGACACCCTTAAAGAAAGGCACAGGAGGGTGGCACCTGTGGCTCAGTTGGTTAGGCACCGGCCCCGTATACTGAGAGTGGCAGGTTCAAACCCGGCCCCGGCCAAACTGCAACCAAAAAATAGGCGGGAGTTGTGGCGGGCGCCTGTAGTCCCAGTTACTTGGGAGGCTGAGGCAAGAGAATCGCCTAAGCCCAGGAGTTATAGGTTGCTGTGAGCTGTGTGACACCACGGCACTCTACCAAGCGCGATAGAGTGAGACTCTGTCTCTACACAAAAAAAGAAAAGAAAAAAGAAAGGCATAGGAGTTTCTATTTTACAGATGAGGAAACCAAGGTGCAAAGAAGTTAATAATTCGCCCAAGGGCACACAGCTGGGTGCCTGGGCTCAGATCAGGGAGAGACTGAATGGTGAGTTTGTGCCTCTGTCAGCTTTCACTAACACTGAAACCTCAGAGAGCCTCAAAGAGCTAAATTTTGATTATAGTTCTTCCTACTTTCTGGATTCAATATCCCTTTAGTTTCTGGCCAACTTCCCTTCTTACAAGGGAGTTTGGAATGTTTTCATACCTGAGTTGTAGTGCTAAAATGTGATTAAAAGTGACTACATAGCTTCTCAAGGGAAAGAATGACGGTAGTGATAAAGTCCGTTTGGTATATACAAGCACTGAGCAATGGCTGATCAGTTTTCTTGTAGGGTACAGAGTGCCAAATTCAGGTGCCAAGGGTGTGCATTGCAGCCAGTGCCATCACATGGTGTGAAATAGGCTGCTCCCAGGGTCAGCCTGGCAACCTAAGTCTCCCCAGAGCCTGCCGTGCTCCAGTGAAAGGCTGCACCAGCCCTCCCAGCAGTAATCCAAGGACACTGCCACAATGCAGTGGGACACTCCGGGGTCTGCACCAGGCCCACATACTATTTTTTTGTTATCCCTGTTTGGGCAGGTTCCTTTAATTCTCATTTTAAGGCCTGTCCTTTTCAGAGGAGAACTCCTTCCTGATCCTACACATGTGTGCTTTGGCTGAGCAGTTCCATTCATATGTGACACACTTACAGCTCACAAGACAGGCCAGACTCCAACCACCCCAGCCGTTGCCGTTTGCAGCAAGTTTGATGAATGCGCTGGGAGCCTCCGGAGTCTCCAGAAACAGTAAGATTTTTTTACATGACTCGTATTTTTTTTTTTTGACCCATATTTTTTAAAACAGCTCCATTCAGATACAGTTTTCATGCCAGACAATTCTCTCATTGGAAGTGGACAGATGCACACAGGCACCAGCACAGTCAATTTGAAAGCCCTGTACCCTTAGCTATGAACTTGCCAGCCCTCTGGACCCCAACCCTAAGCAGACACTGCTCTGCCTCCTGTCTCTATAGACCTCCCTATTCTGTGCATTTCGTGTACACAGAGTCATGTGCTGTGTGGTCTTTTGTGACTACCTTCTCACCCTAAGCATAATGCTTTTGGGGTTCATCCATGCTGTAGTCTGTGTCATTGCCTCTTTTTAGTGACTGAATAATATTGCAGTGTATGCTTGTACTCTATTTTGCTAATCTGTTCATCAATTGATGAGCATTTCATTTTTTCATTTGTTTTTGTAGCTCATTACAACCTCAAACTTGGAGGTTCAAGCAATCCTCCTGCCTCTCCTCCCAAGTTGCTGGGACTATAGGTAAGTGCCACAATGCCTGGCTAATTTTTTTTACTTTTGTAGACACAGGATCTTGCTATATTGCCCAAGTTGCTATCAAACTCCTATGCCTTTCCTGAAGGCATGTTTTTACTTCCTTTAGTTCATATGGTAACTATGTTTAATTATTTGAGGAACTGCCAGATTGTTTCCCATAGTTGTAGTGTATTTCTCCACATCCTTGCTAACACTTATCATCTTTCTGCCTTCTGATCCCCACCAGTCCAGTAGGCATGAGGGGCCATGACACTGCAGTTTTAATTTGCATTTCCCTGATGCTCAATGATGTTTAGAGTCTTTCCATGTGCTTTTGTTCATTTGTATAACTTCCTTGAAGAAATGTCCATTTAGATCTTTTGCCCACCCTCTAATTGGGTTGTCTTTTTACCATTAGGCTGTAAGACTTGTTTAATACAAGTCCCTCATCAGAGATATGATTTGCAAATATTTTCTCCCATTCTGTGGGTTATCTTCTTACTTTCTTTCTTTCTTTTTTTTTTTTTTTTTGTAGAGACAGAGTCTCACTTTATCGCCCTCGGTAGAGTGCCGTGGCGTCACATAGCTCACAGCAACCTTCAATTCCTGGGCTTAGGTGAGTCTCTTGCCTCAGCCTCCCGAGTAGCTGGGACTATAGGCGCCCAACACAACGCCCATCTATTCTTCCGTTTTGCAGTTCAGCCGAGGCTGGGTTTGAACCTGCCACCTTCGGTATATGGGACCGGTGCCCTACTCGATGAGCCACAGGTGCGACCCAAGTTAGGGATTTTTTTGCAATTCCATGTGAATCTTAGAACCAACTTATCAATTTCTAGAAAGTAGTTAGCTGGTATTCTGATAGGGATTGTATTAAATCCGTAGATTAGTTTGAGGAATATTTCCATTTTAACAATGTTGTCTTTTGAATCTATGAATACGGGATTCTTTTTATTTAAATTATTTAGATCTTCAATTTTTTATAAAATAAGGTTTTATAGTTTTCAGAGTATATATTTTGCACTATCTTTGTTAAATTTATTCCTAAGTACTTTTTTTTTTTTTTTTTTGCAGTTTTTGGCCAGGGCTGGGTTTGAACCCGCCACCTCTGGCATATGGGGCCAGAGCCCTTCTCCTTTGAGCCACAGGTGCCGCCCCCGGTACTTATTCTTTTTGATGCTTTGTGAATGGTATTATTTTCTAAGAATTTTTTTTTATGTATTAGTTTTATATTCTTCAACTTTGCTGAACTTGTGGATTAGTTCTATTAGTTTTTAGTGAGTTTCTTAAGATTTTCTATGTGCAAGATCATATCATCCACGAATACAGATTTGCTTCTTTCTTTTCAATTTGGATTTTTTTGGGGGACAGTCTCACTCTGTCATCCCCATCTAAAGTTCAGAGTGGAGCGGCGCCTGTGGCTCAAAGGAGTGGGGCACCAGCCCCATATGCCGGAGGTGGCAGGTTCAGGCCCAGCCCCAGCCAAAAACTGCAAAATAAATAAATAAATAAATAAAAGTTAAAAAAATAATAAATAAAAATTAAAAAATAAAGTTCAGTGTGACCACCTCAGAGCATACTACTACCTCAAACTCCTGGACCCAAGAGATCCTCCTGTCTCACCTCAAGTAGCTAGGACTATAGGTGTGTGCCACAATAGCCTGGCTATTTTTTTTTTACTTTTGTAGAGACAAGGTCTTGCTATATTGCCCAAGTTGCTATCAAACTCCTGTGCTCAAGCCATCTTCCTGTCTTGGCTTCCCAAAGTGTCTCATTTTCTTTTTATATGGATGGTCATTGCAACTATAAGGATAAAGGATAATACTTTCCCTATCCCTCTGAAGTTTCACTGAAAAATCTATTCACAAGAGCCAGATTAATTGGAAAAAATTCACACAAACTTATTTGACCATAATTTCACGTGATCATGGAGCCTTCAGAATGAAGATCCAACCCATCAGGGGGGTGAGGGAGTTTATACACCATCCTGAGGCTCTGAGATCCCGAGTGAGGGGGATCTCAGAGCCTGGAACACAGGCTATGGGGGCGGAAGGCCAGAGGGTTCTGTTGAGGGGCAGTATGTGGTCATGGGAGGAACTCAATGGTCCAGTGGGGCCTGAAGAGAATGCCATGCTCTGAGGCAAAATCTGGTTGGCCCACAGAATCAATAATGGTTTACAACAAAAGTCTGCTCAGGTTTGTTGAGGGAATTTAGTCTCCCTTCCTAAAATACGGGTTTAGTTAATGCAACTGAAGGAACCAGAGTGGGTAATTTACTTCACTGGGAGGTCTGGACTTTGGGCAGATGTGGGAACTTCAGAGAATAGCTTCATCCTATGCTACGGAAAAGATATTGTGCTGGAGGTCAGAGCAACCTCAAGCCTTTTTTTTTTTTTTTCAGCTTAATACGTAATAAGTACTACATTTGGGGGTGTCAGATTCTGAGCTCCAGCAGTCTTACTTGTGATAGACAGAAACTTGAAACCATCCAAATGCTCCTGGACAGGTGAACAGATATACAAAGTGGGACTGTGCTCACAGCACAAAGGCAGGGTCTGTGGACACACTCAGCAACATTGTACTGAGTGAAAGGAGAAGAAATGCAGACACTCAGTGGGTCTGTTCACGGTACACTACAGAAAGTGCAAACTCATCCAAGGGATAAGAGTGGGTGTGGGGACTATGACAGGCACAGGGAGGCATTGGAGTGGGGAGTGTGCGTTATCTCGCTATGGTGATGGATCCAGATGTACATAGTATGACAAGCCCATCAAATTGTGCATTTTAGTACAATTTAACTATGTGTTTACTGTATGCCAATCATATCTCAATAAACACATAAAAATTAGGAGTGAAAGTCCAGTTGCTGGGCACAGAGCTTCTCTTATAGAGTTACCTTTGCTGTTGCCAGATATGGTCACACTCTCTGAGCCAACTGGGGTGCAGGGCCCTGGAAGCAGCTGTGATCTCTGAGAAACAGTCTGATGCTGTGGAGAGCTGTGGGAGTCCAGCCCCGGAGCACACCCATGCCCCGCTGCTTTCCCACTGCCACTATGGCAGAATTCTGTGCCCTGGTGCACCTTACCTCCCAGCTTATAAATGACAGTGGTCCTGCTGCAGGAGCCACCCACAGGCTCAGCATAGGGCATGGCACAGTCAGCACATAGCCATGGTAACTGCTATTCTCTGCCCTATTTTTGTTACAAGTTGGGGAAACAGTCCAAAAGTCGCAAGTAAAACTTGGACCTGTAAACCACTGGGGAAAAGGACCTGTCTCTGACACGTGGCTCTCTCTCAACTCCAGCCCACAGACAGCAAATTCTTCTCAGCTTCTGTCCCTCCCCTTGAGCCTGTGCTTGGACCAGTGCCGGGGCCCCTGGTACCTCCTGCACATGGAGTCACCTCTGCTGCCAGGCTGTGCCCTGGTCCTCATGACTGAGGCCACCTTCTCCCAAAGCAGACGGTTGTCCCTCTCGATGGTGGAGAGCTGTTCCTGCTCCAGCTGTGGACGAGGAGGAGCTGAAGTAGCTCCAGCTGGGGATTGCGCAGATCTGGAGGGTCTCCCCCACCCTATACTTTGTGACTAGATGTCCTGTGAGCCTCAGGCTGCCTTCTCAAGCACTAGCAACAATGTATGAGGCTTCAACAATGACTGGATAGACTGGAACACATGAGGACAGAGCAGGAAAACTGGCATGTGGCAGTGACATTGATGAGGAAATTGTTTTATATGGTAAGACAGATAACAAAGATCTTTTATACTGAATATTTGAGCCCACAGGAAAATAATATGCCTCTTATTTTGGTTTTTAAATTGATTGATTTCTTGATATGCTCAAGACTGGTTACTTAGTTTTGTCTAGCCCATTTACAATATCATTGCTTAGTAGGAACATAAAAAGCACAGGGCGTTTTGTCTTGTGAGTATCACTGTGACATTCTCAGAGAACATACTATAACCATAAAATTCTCACTCTCTCCACAAGTTCTTAAAAAATAGTTCAGTTTATGGCTTGACTGTGGTTCAGCGGCTAGGGCACCAGCCGCATACAGTGGCTGGTGGGTTCAAATCCAGCCCGGGCCTATCAAACAACAATGACAACTACAACCAAAAAATAGCTCAGCATTGTGGCGGGCACCTGTAGTCCCAGCTACTTGGGAGGCTGAGGCAAGAGAATCGCTTCAGCCCAAGAGTTTGAGGTTGCTGAGAGCTGTGATGTCACAGCACTCTACTGAGGGTGACATGGTGAGACTCTGTCTCAAAAAAACAAACAAAAAAAAGGCTCAGCACCTGTGGCTCAACAGGCTAAGGCGCCAGCCACGTACACCTGAGCTGGCAGGTTTGAATCTAGCCCGGGCCCACCAAACAATAATGACGGCTGCAACCAAAAAATGGCCAGGCATTGTGGCGGGCGCCTGTAGTCCCAGCTACTTGGGAGGCAGAGGCAGGAGACTCGCTTGAGCCCAGGAATTGGAAGTTGCTGTGAGTTGTGATGCCACAGTACTCTACCATGTGATGGGCCTACATGAAGGATAGAGAAAAATGTCTGCTGCAGCCATCAGCCAGCTCCATGCAGGCAAGACAAGGTTAACTGCTTCCCTAGACTATACTTTATCTTATTGAGGGACTTGTTTATTTTGTACTGAGCCTGCCTTTTCTATTTTCCTGGCTTTTTTAAGCTGGCATTTCTAGTTAGCTATTAAAATAAGAGATAGAACTGAAAGTGTACCTTCAGCCTCTTGAGCTTCAGGTGGAGGTGGCTAAAAGTTGGTGGGGCACAGGTGTCCACAAGCGGCTGGGCATTCTCTGCCTGGAACAGAGCAGGCAGTGTGACCAGGCACAGCTTAGCAAACAATTAAAGTAAGCTTACATTGTGCTGCTTTTGGGTTACTGGCACTTGGGACATTTATAAATTATTATTCAAGGCATGAATATCTCCAAATCAGCCTGCGGCAGAAAGTTCTGAATGAGGCTTATGATTTGATTCAGAATCTGAGTATCCTCTGGAGAGAATCAGGCAATCCTCACAAATGAGCCTCCGTTATCCTTATAAAGTAGAGAATTAAGTGGGTACAAGGTGAGAATTCATTAGGTGCTAACCCCCCAGGTTACATTCTGTGACACCTCACTCGAACTTCTGAGCCCTCCAACAGTATTTTCAAGGATATTCCCTGCTGAGTTTTCTATTAGAAAATATACAAATAAGGGAAGAATTATATTTTTAAATATGATAGATTAAACACTTATGGATCAATAAATACTGAAGGCTACAGCACTGGGAAGCCCCACCAGCAGAGGAATAAACCTAAAGCGTGTTGAAAATGATATTGGGGAATCAAACCCTCATACAGATGGCTTGGCAGAGAAATAGAGGCAGAGCACACACTTTTTCAGAGACTCCCCATCACTGTGTCTAAAAGAAAACAGGGAGTCCAGGGATCCCCAGGAGGGAGTGTGGGCTGGAGTCCAGTTGTCTGAGGTGTATGTCTGTGGGGTGCAGGTAAAGGGAATGGTGGTGACCCCAAGACAGAGTTAAGGTGGAGACAAGGTTTGGGGCATAGGCAGTGAATTGAGTTGAGCATGCAGTTTTTAGAAGAAAGTTTGTTCAGCCTCCAGATGAAGATCTATGATTCATTACTGTTATTCATAATTTAACACTAGGCTGGGTGTGGTGGCTCATGCCTGTGATCCCAGCACTCTGGGAGGTCGAGGCGGGAGGATCCCTTGAGCTCAGGAGTTTAAGACCAGCCTGAGCAAGAAGGAGACACTCATCTCAACTAAAATAGAAAAACTGGCGGGGAATTGTGCTGGGTGACTGTAGTCCCACTTACTCGGGAAGCTGAGGCAGGAGAATCATTTGAGCCTAGGAGTTTCAAGTTGCTGTGAGCTATGATGATTTCACGGCATTCTGCCAAGAGCGACAGAGTGAGACTCTGTCTTAAAAAACAGATAGTAACTATTTGACTGTATCACAGTCAGAGTGATGTATCACAAACAATTATATATGTGTGTGTGTGTGTGTATATATATATATATATATATATACACATAAATGTGTGTATGTATACATATATATATACAGATAAATAGCTAAACAATATATACGTGTGTGGGCTCGGCACCTGTGGCTCAACGGGCTGAGGCGCCAGCCATGTACACCTGAGCTGGCGGGTTCGAATCCAGCCCGTGCCTGCCAAACAACAATGGCGGCTGCAACCAAAAAATGGCTGGGCGTTGTGGCGGGCGCCTGTAGTCCCAGCTACTTGGGAGGCGGAGGCAGGAGACTCGCTTGAGCCCAGGAATTGGAGGTTGCTGTGAGCTGTGAGGCCACGGCACTCTATCCAGGGTGACAGCTTGAGATTCTGTCTCAAAAAAAAAAAAAAAAATATATATATATATATAAACACACACACACATATATATACACACATATATATATTGTTTAGCTATTTATCTGTACCATCCAATGTGTCTTTTCAATGTATCAGATATTTTCCTTGTTGCTTCTGGATCCTGAGTTATAGTTGATATAATTTTCCCTAATCTCAAATTATAGTAGAATTTATCAGTGAATCCATCTGAGCATAGTGTTCTGTTTTGCAAGTTTTTTATTTCTTGGGGGTTTTTTTGAGACAGAGTCTCACTTTGTCGCCCTCTGTAACATGCGATGGTGTCACGGCTCTCAGCAATATCAAATTCTTAGGCTTAAACGATTCTCTTGCCTCAGCTTCGCAAGTAGCTGGAACTACAGGTGCCGGCCACAATTCCTGGCTATATTTTTAGAGATGAGGTCTTGCTCTGGCTCAGGCTGGTCTCGAACTCCTGAGCTCAGCCAATCTACCCGACTCAGCCTCCCACAGTGCTAGAATTACAGGCATGAGCTACGCTTCCAGCCTCAAGTTTTTTAATTATACAATCTTTATGCTCTAATCCATTTGGATTTCATCATGGTATTCAGTGTATGTGGTACAGACTAAATTCTGTGCCCCCAAATTCATATTGGAGTCCTAACCCCAAAGTATCCTAAGAATTTTACATCATAAGCCAGATATGCAAGTCTGGCTCATCATTCGAAAATCAATTAATGTAATCCTTCACATCAGTGGGCTAAAAAAAGAAAAATCACAAGATTATATCAATAGCTACAGGGAAAGCATTTAACAAAATTTAACACCTGTTAATGATAAAATCTCCCAGTAAACTTAAAATAGAGGAAAGTAGATGTGGAGAGAAACTCCCTCAACTTGACAAATATCCACAGGAAACAAACAGGTAACTGCAAGGGTGCCCCTCTCACCACTCCCTGTAAGCATTGTACTGAAAGTTTTAGCTAATGCAAAAAGGCAAGAAAAGAATATGAAAGATATACTGACTGGCCCCTGACATCTGTTCCACCATGTGAGGACCACATTTGTTTCTTTTGAACCTGTTGCTATGCGAGGACATAGCCATAAGCCACGAACCAGAAGGCCCTCACCAGACACTGAATCTGCCAACACATTGACCTTGGAGTCTCAGCCTCCAGAGCAATGAGAAAGAAGTTTCTACTGTTTACAAGTCACCTGTCTCCACCTCTGATATCTTGTCATGGCAGCAGAAATGGACTAAGGCGGAGGTTTTATTGGCCCACCCTCCAATCAGAGATTCCTTCCTTGGTGGTATCACAGGGCAGGATCAAGGAGGGTCAAGCTGAGGGGTAGAACAGAGCTGGTGCAGGGGCTTAGCCAGAAAGGCCAGGTGCAGGCTGGCTGGAGTGGGGGACTGACCAGAAGGCCGAGTCTGAGGTAGAAGGCCAGGCTGGGATGAGGCCCTTCATTCTAGAAGTGGTTGGGGGAGGGGGGGAGGTTGTTCAGGGTTTGGGCCACAGTGTGCTCCCTTTTTCCCTCTCTTATTCCCTTGAAATCCCTTATACTTCCAGAGATTCTCAGCCAAGAGATGAGAAACTCAGTTACTCAAAGAGCTGACACTGTCATTCTTAACAGGAAAGAAGATATTGCTTTTATCCAAGTTTTAATGCCAACTGAAGAAATTTGGAGTAGGGAGGGTCCTCCTCTTTGTCCTGAGTGAGTTCTACACTCTGGGGTTAGAGAAGACTCTTTGGGGATGGGGCAGGAGCTGAGATCTGAGAAGTGATGCTTAGCCCCAGGAGGCACAGTGGGGGTGGAGGGGAGCCTCCGGTGCAGGGGCCCCAAGGGGACATTGAGGCCAGGCACCATGCAACTTCCAGAGGAGGAGAAAGGCTTGACCTTAGGTTCACACTCCCTGGGTGACCCTTAAGGTCATGAGTGGGCAGTGCCCCATTCCCAGAGTGGGAAATCCAAACTTCCCTGCCTCCCTACAAGAGTCTCACCCTGAAGCCCCAGCTGTAGTGCATGAATCCTGGCTCACAGAAGCCTTGAACTTGTGAGCTCAAGTGATCGTTCCACCTCAGCCTTCCAGAGTGCCGGGGTTACAGGCTTGCGCAACTACACCTGGGCCAAAACTTCCCTTTCTTAACAGTATTTTCAACCTTGGTTGAGATAGGCATACCATAAACTGAATACTTAATTCAGATGGTTCCAATGAGGTACAGGCATTTCAGAAATGCATAGTGCCATTCTCAAATACCATCATTATTTGCATCAAATAAAGGACATAACAACATATCTCCTAATGGGGGTAACAGATCTTGTTCCTATGGGAGTATGTTGTTTTGATAGGGGAGAGGTATTTGTATTAAGATGAGTTGTTTAGGGCGGCACCTGTGGCTCATCGAGTAGGGCGCCGGACCCATATGCCGAAGGTGGCGGGTTCAGGCCCCGCCTCGGCAGGTAGCCGGGCGTTGTGGCGGGTTCCTGCCAGTCCCAGCCACTCGGGAGACCGACGCAAGAGAATCGCCTGAGCCCAGGAGTTGGAGGTTGCTGTGAGCTGTGATGACAGAAAAGGATAGAAAGGAAAACATAGGAAGAAAGAAAATGTATGTGCACAATACAATTATCTCTGTATGCAAACGACATGA
>CAUYON010185686.1:0-27213 GCA_963573935.1 Arctocebus calabarensis
AGACTGGGAGAGAAACGGAGAGAGCTTCTCTCTCCCCACTAGAATTTTCTCCCTCTAACAGATGCCTTAATGTTTTCTGTATTCTTTTCTTTCTTTTCTGTGAATAAATTCTGTCTTACAAAAAAAAAAAAAATAAATAAAGTATTTTTAGCCACAAATCCACAGCAGTGGTCACTATAGTAATTCAGGGTAGAGAATGAAAAGGCCATATACTCTCAGGGGAAAACTCAGTGTGTTGGCGGTAGACATGTGCTGTCTTTATTTAGTCTGTACCATAGCTCAAGAAAGTTATTGCACTGACCCAGGTATGTTACTCCTGCTAGTGTTGATATAACATATGCACAGCTGGTGGATATGGTGCCTGCCTGACTTCACTTACTGGGCTGTGCAAGTGGTTTCAGCAGAGGCAGAACTGCTTACTAGGAAGGTGAGGCAGCATTAGGGAAGCCAAAGGTGGAATGGCTTTATATAGTCATCTAACACAAGCATAAGTCCTAGAAGAAAGGAAAAGACTTTGAAGATTATACATTTAAGGTACTAGTCAGCTCGAACTACCATAACAAAATGCTGGGAGGATTAAATGACAGAAACTTATTTTCTCATACTTTTAGCGGCTGCACATCCAGATCAAGGGTCTGGCAAATTTAGTTTTTGGTGAGAGCTCTTTTTCTAGCTTGCAGGTGGCCACATTCTCATTACTTTTTTACATGACCTTTCTCTGCTTTCTCTTTTATAGGAACACCAAGCTCATTGGATCAGGACACCACACTTATAACCTCATCTAAACTCAATTATCTCCAAAGGCCTCATCTCCAAAAGTTATCACATTGGATAGTGATGAATTTTAGGGGAATACACTTAAGTCCATAACAGCTAGTATCCAGGTAATTGCTAAAATAACTGTAGTCATGTAGGTAGAGGTAAATGAAAACGGCTTTTCTTTTCTTATCTGTTAGGTAGTCAGAAGACTTTTCTAGGAACTCCCATTGCTAATGAACAACTACCTACCCAAAGTAATTTGGCTTGTACCAAGTACCCTAAAATATTCCTGACTCTTGCCTGAAACTTCCACCATGAAAAGGTTTCTCTTGGTTAAATGTGTGGTCTTTAACTGCATAAAGGTGAGTCATTTGAAGTTTTAGTGTGAATTAATTAATGCAATTCTTTCTCATATGAAAGCTTCTATGGATAAACACTATTGGAAAAATATTTTAGTATATGAATGTTCTTTATCATACCATTACCTTGAATATCAATTTTTTCATCTGTCAAATGGGGATAATGATAGCATGAATTTTTTTATATGATATGAAGAAAAATTGAGAGAATATAGCTAAAATTACTGTCAGAGTAAGCTCATAATAGATGATAGCATCAATTATTTAATGATGATGTTGGTGATGATGATAATGAAAGAGAATAAGTATGGGTCATTGATACTATTAGAATATTTGGGGTTTCCTGGATATGTGTGGACTGATGTGAATACATTGACAATAGGGATCTGTGAGAAGAAAAGAGGGCAGCATAGAAAAGAGACAAAGAAGGGGCCTAAATATGTACAATTTGTATTTGTCAGTTAAAAATAGATAGGAAAGACAACCACAATATGGGGAGAAAATATTTGCAAACCATGCATCTGATAGTGGCTTAAAAGAATATATATATTCTTTTAACTGCATAAAGATGCATATATATATATATATGTATACTCTTTTAATATATATATTCTTTTAACTGCATAAAGGTATATATATATATAGATAGATAGATAGATACCCTCTTACAATTCAATGACAAAACAACCACCAAATTTAAAAAATGGTTAAAAGGACTTGAATAGACATTTCTTTTTATTTTCTTTCTTTCTTTCTTTCTTTCTTTCTTTCTTTCTTTCTTTCTTTCTTTCTTTCTTTCTTTCTTTCTTTCTTTCTTTCTTTCTTTCTTTCTTTCTTTCTTTTGTAGAGACAGAGTCTCACTTTATCACCCTCTGTAGAGTGCCATGGTGTCACACAGCTCACAGCAACCTCCAACTCCTGGGCTTAGGCGATTCTCTGGCCTAAGCCTCCCAAGTATTTAGGACTATAGTTGCCCGGCGACAATGCCTGGCTATCTTTTTGTTTTTTTGCAGTTCGGCTGAGGCTGGGTTTGAACCCGCCATCTTTGGTATATGGGGCTGGTGCCCTACTCACTGAGCCACAGGTGCCACCCTGAACAGAAATTTCTCTAAATAATAAATATGAATGGTTACTATGCATGTGAAAAGATGCTCAATATCACTAATCATTAGGGAAATATCAATCAAATCCACAGTGGGATACAATTTCACAACCATTAGGATGGCTATTATAACAAAAACCCACAAAATAGAAACTAATAAGTGTTGATGAGTATGTGAAGTTGATTCGCACCCTCACACTTTGTTGGTGAGGATGTAAAATTGTATAGCCACTGTGGAAAACAGTTTACTGGTTCCTCAAAAAGTTGAATATAAAATTATATCAACATATAATTCAGCAATTTTAATCCTAGGTATATGCCCCAAAGAATTAAAAGCAAGGACTCAAACAGATACTTGTATGTCAATGTTCACAGCAGAATTATTCATACTAGATAAGAGATGGAAACAACCCAAATGTCCATCAACAGATGAATGGATAAATCAAATGTGGTGTATAAGCATCATATAATGAAATATTTTTGGCCATAAAACAGAATCAAATTCTGTTACATTTACAATACAAATGGCCTGAAAACATTATGCAAAGTGAAATCAGTAAGACACAAAAGACAAAAAATGTAAGATTTCACTAACATAAAGTATCTAGAATAAGCAAATCATACAGATAGAAAGTAGTGAGGGGTTACCCAAGACTGGGGGCATGGAATAATGAAGAGTTAGTTATTGTTTAACATGTACAGAATTTTTGTTTGGGATGATGGAAAAGTTCTGGAAATGAATAGCGATGATAGTGGCACAACATTGTGAATGTAATTAATGCCACTTAATTGTGCAATTAAAGGTGGTTAAAACAACAAATTTTATGTTGTGTGTGTTTTATCACAATAAAAACATTTTAAAAAACAGATTGCAAAGATTACAGTTAACTTTGATCTGCACAATGTTGCCTAGGAGTAGCATAGAATTGGTTAAGAATTGGATTTCTCTTTATAAGATGAAAGGCCCAAGATAGCAACAAAGCACATCAGGGTAACCTAGCAGAAAGCAGATAAACCAGGGCTTCTAGTCTATGTATGAAGTCTTGGTAGCTAAGAGGGTGATGTTATCAATAAACCAAAAAAGCAGAAACTTGTTGAGCCCCTGTGCTGTGCCAAGCCCTGTCCCACTGTCCTAGACTCTTGTGAGAATGGTCTATAGAAATCTGAAGCATAACTCCTAATCTCAAGAATTTTGCAATTTGGTTGAGAATAACAGTATAATTACACACACAACTTTAGAAATGTGAGATGATGGATTTGAATTGGGTAATTTAAAACTAGGTGAGATTGGCCGAGTACGGTGGCTCATGCTGGTAGTCCTAGTACTCTGGGAAGCTGAGGGAGGTACACTGCCTGAGCTCACAGGTTTGAGACCAGACTGAGGAAGTGCGAGACCCCATCTCTAAAAAAATAGTCAGGTATCATGGCAGGCACCTGTAGTCTCAGCTACTCTGGAGGCTGAGACAAGAGAATGGCTTGAGCCCAATACTTTGAGGGTTTTGTGAGCTATGATGCCACAGCACTCTATAGAAGGTGACAAAGTGAGACTCTGTCTCAAAAACAAAACAAAATGAAACCAAAAACCAACCAACCAAGCAACAACAACCAAAAAAAAAAAAGATGAGATTTACTAAGCCCTGGTAATGTCTGGGAAGGCTCTGACCTTGAGTAGGGCCTTGGTTGTGGCTAATGTACTAATGTTTAAAGTCTGACAGGAGTCAGATCTGTGGTTGTACTGATGGATCACCTCATGGAGGCTGAGTTTTTAAGGGGCCTATGGTTCCAGCAGGAGGCAAAGGATTTGTTAAAACTCCCCAGGAAAGCTGTACTAATGGGATTAGCTGCTAATGTGGATTGAGGCTTTGAGTGGAATTAACCCCAATTTCAGTGAATTAGTTCCTCTTTTCTTTTTTTCAATCTCCCTTTTTCCCCTATGGTTTGACCCTTTGACCCCAAGTGAGACATGAGGACAATAGCCAGGTTTACTTTTTTGGAATTAATGGAATATGAATAAGGAGCCTATTAAGTGACTTTTTCTAGTTTTTACATCCTGGGAGATTTGATTCAATGGTGAAGAAATACACAGAAAATTAATGCCTCACCACCAGGATTTCGACCCTTCATCCCCATAAGCTTAAATACTGCCTTAGCATCCTTAAAAATTGGGGGGAGGACTGGAGGCCAAAAAGCCAACTCCTGGTGGGACTGCAGAATTGTTCTTTATTAGACTACTTAAAGTTGATGTACCATGGAGATCTATTTCTAGTAAGTTTCCAAATTCTTGATGGTACTATTGTTGGCTTCATTGACGGAGAATGGTTTAGTAAAACCTTGTCCTTGTCTTCTCTTGCCTTTTTATCTTCTTTTCCTTCCTTCTTGTTTCTTCTATAGTAATTGTGTCTTATTAAAAGATTGAAACTAACTTCTGGATATAAAAAAATGAATAAAACACTTATAGCTGATCCTTAAATGTTTCAACTGAAGCGAATGTGTAAGCATGTTCATGGGCTCTTGGGAGCAGCTGCCTGGCATTTAGGTCTGGCCATAAAACGATGCCTAGACCTAATGATCATCCACCAGTCCCCAGTTAATTCTCCAGGCCAGAATTGTCCATCTCATCTCTTACAGACAGCATGAGCTGTCCTTTACTTTTATTTATGTAATATTAGTTGTCTATTTTTTGAGACTTTGGGAAAAAAATAAGAAGTTAACTGATGACTTCATACTGAGCCTCAGAGCACTCTATAATGTCTTATTTGACAATGTGAACGTTACTTTCTTCGCATTATTATTACTAATATTGCTTAATATTTTGATGCAGTAATTGTCTATTTTCTTTTCTGAATGTATTTATCTTCATTCATTCTTTATGTGGCTTTTGTTTCTAATCCTTATCTTAAACATTGTTATTGTTATTAAATTTGAAGCCTTTTAAATTCTGTGAAGGCAAAAGTGGAAACCTTATTAACACATAAAAAAAAAAAAAAAAGAAAAGAAAAAACAGCATGAGCATTCCACGTTCCAAGTCTGAAGTGCTTGCTGATCTCTTTCTGTGTCTATTTCTAAGTCTTGGCCCTTCCAATCCCACTTCTCCCAGGGCGGTTTTTCAAGAATTATTCTGGATTCTACAGTTCTCTCCATCCTCTGCCTTCCTCTCTTCTTCTGTGCTCTTTCAATAATTAATGTGCACACAGCTGACTTTATCACAAACTCCTGAGAAATTCTTCTAAAGTAGAGTGTTTTTCAGTGTGTGTTTGTCTCTGCCTGTTTCCGTATCACCAGGAAACTTTATTGGCTTTTCTCCCTCATCGCACATTGAATGATTGCTTTTGCAGCTTGTCAGATCTTTATTGGGCACCTAATCTTAGTATTGCCTGGAATGGTTTTAAGAAGCTCTTCCCCTAAGCCCCTCAAGTTTTTAGTTAGCATGAATGCTCTCAGCTCTGGCTCAGTCTGTACTTGAGGATTATGAGTCAATTTGAGGGTAAGATTTGGAGTCAATTTGTTTGGAGATAAATCATCACATAAATACTTACGGAATTGTACTTATTTTACTCTTTGTCTCACATGGATATTTTGATAGTTACTATATCCCAGCAAAGAGCCTAGCACATATTGGACACTTTAACACTTGTTGAATAAATGAATTAATAAATGGTCCCACTCTGTGGTCAGGATTAAGGCCTACCATTGGCTGGAGGTAAGGCTCATTCCATGCCCAGGGTTAGATGGCAATCTGTGTCTCGTTTCAGAAGTAATTATGGTTGTTTGTAGCTGAGGTCAGGTTTTATTCTTTGAGTAGGAGCAGGGCATAGTTTGCAGTCATGCTCAGGGCTGGGTGGGTGACTAGAGTTTGGAGTCAGTGCCTGATCAAAGTATACAAAAGGGAAATCGGCACCAAAAAAAATCTCATTATTGATCTTAGACTCACTGTCACTGAGTCCTGAAGCATAGAATTAGCTATACACTGGGAATGGAAAGATTAAAATGAGGAAAATTTCCCAGAACACACCATTTGATTTGAGCCTAGAGCAATAGACTGGTTCTGCCACACTTATACATGTACTACTTATAATACAGAACTTCCAGTGTGATTTTCAACAGAATTTTAGGTAAGGGGATTTCTGATTTTAAATCCATGAAAGCCATATGTCACAGTTTGGAAATGAATGGCAGGGATTCTCCCTCAGTGATTGCTAGGCAACAAAGGATTCAATGCATTGTAAATTGTTCAGTGGTCCCAGGTGCTTGCTTGCTCTCTGTTCTAGTTGAAATGTCAATCCCTGGCATCTCTATTGTGCTGTTTCCCTGCTGCTATGTCTGTCTTGAGTCCCCCTGGCTGACTGTCTTATTGCCTATCTTGTTTTCTTTTGTCCTCTCCTCATGTTTAGCAGTCACCTTGCTGGGTTCTTGCTGAGGCAGCAATGCTCCCAAATGATTAATAACTTGGAAATAGCTCTAAGTCTGGTGATGGATTAATCCCAATGGGGAAGGAATAACCGGGAGGCCAGAAGCCCAGAAGAGGAAATGACCACTGGAAATTTTTACCCAGATTCAGGAAATTTTCTCCCCACTGAGATCTCTGCACTGACTTTACAGAACCTTCTTTCTCATTGCAACACCTTCTCAAAGCATTTCTGTTTTCCAGGTCCTGCTACTGCTTACTATTAAAACTTAACAGTGTAGGGTTCTGTACTTTGGTCTCTCCTTTAAGCCCAAAGACCCAGATTGTTATTATTATTATTATTATTATTATTAAATCATAGCTGTGAACATTAGTGTAATCAAGGGGTACAATGTGCTGGTTTCATATACAATCTAAACTATTTTCATCAAACTGATTAACATAGCCTTCATGGCATTTTCTTAGTTATTGTATGCAGACATTTGTATTCTGCATTTAGTAAGTTTCACCTGTACCCTTCTAAGATGCACCGTAGGGCCCCACCAATTACCCTCCCTCCATCCAACCTCTCCGCTCCCCTCCCCTCCCTTGCCCATTTCCCCATATTCTTGTGCTATAGTTGGGTTTTAGCCTTCATATGAAAGTTATAAATTAGCTTCATAAGTAGGGCTGAGTACATTGGATACTTTTTCTTCCATTCTTGAGATACTTTGCTAAGAAGACTATGTTCCAACTCCATCCATGTAAACTGGAAAGAGGTAAAGTCTCCATCTTTCTTTAAGGCTGTGTAATATTCCATGGTATACATGTATCAAAATTTATTAATCCATTCATGGGTTGATGGGCACTTGGGCTTCTCCCATGACTTAGCAATTATGAATTGGGCTGCAATAAACATTCTGGTACAGATGGCTTTGTTATAATGTGATTTTTGGTCTTCTCGGTACATTCCTAGTAGGGTAATTATAGGATTGAATGGAAATGTCTAGACTACCCAAAGAAATATATAATTTTAATGCAATTCCTGTTAAAGCTCCATTGTCATATTTTAAAGATCTCAAAAAAATAATACTTCATTTTATATGGAATCAGAAAAAACCTCAAATAGCCAAGACATTACTCAGAAATGAAAACAAAGCAGGAGGAATCATGCTACCAGACCTGGGACTGTACTAGAAATGATAGTGATCAAAACAGTATGGTACTGGCACAAAAACAGAGAGGTAGATGTATGGAACAGAATAGATAACCAAGAGATGAATCCAGATATTTACCATTATTTGATCTTTGATAAGCCAATTAAAAACATTCAGTGGGGAAAAGATTCCCTATTTAACAAATGGTGCTGGGTGAACTGGCTGGTATAGAAGACTGAAACTGGACCCACACCATTCACATTAACTAAAATAGACTCTCACTGGATTAAAGATTTAAACTTAGGACATTAAACAATAAAAGACCCAGGTTTTCATGTTGCATTTGTTAAAAATCAGTTGTTATACTGTGCACAAGTGTTTAATCACTCTAGATCTCAGTTTTCTCATCTGTACAATGGGAATAACAGTCTCCATAAGGATAAAAAGAGGTGAAAAATTTGTCAGTGCTTTGTAAAATTTAAAATTGTGTGTAAAGTTAAGAATAACTTTTATGACTTGGCGCCTGTGGCTCAACGGGGTAAGGCGCTAGCCATGTACACCTGAGCTGGCAGGTTCGAATCCAGCCCAGGCCCGCCAAACAACAATGATGGCTGTAACCAAAAAATGGCTGGGCATTGTGGCGGGTACCTGTAGTCGCAGCTACTTGGGAGACTGAGGCAAGAGACTCGCTTGAGCCCAGGGATTGGAGGTTGCTGTGAGATGTGATGCCATGGCATTCTATCCAGGGTGACAGCTTGAGGCTCCATCTCAAAAAAAAAAAGAATAACTTTTATGATTCTTCCTAAATGATTTCTTTAACTTTGGAAGAGGGAATTCAATATGATAACTTGGAGTCATCAATATTAATGGGCATTGCAGATATCAGGACAAGTCAGGGGAGAAAATATTTAACTGGGGTGATGAGAAATTTTCAGAAATTTTTATTGGAAAGTGATTTTTGCATGCATGCATAGACTTTCCCTCTTTTAACACAAAACATACTTATTCACATATGTTTATGTACATGCAAACACAGTGCAAATTTGTATATAAGAGGGAGGTTAATTTGAAGATGACTGCTCTTTCTCTATAACTACCATGATTCTCAATGAGTTACCTCTTCCTCCCCTCCACCCCTGGAAAATATGTACTATTTTTATTGTAAAAAACATAGACATAGTCAATTCTTACTCTGTCATTTGAACCTATTGTGAGTAAGATATTTGGCCCATTTCCTTGATCCATTTTCTTGGATGAAGGGCTCATGCCATATAGAAAGCCTTTCCTGTTTCTTGTCTGTTCTTTTGAATGAGGGACATTTCTGTTGCCTCTTTTAGCTAATAGTTTGGAGCACTTGCAATATGCATACGCTACAATATTGCCACTAGGGATCAGCTGAAGTAAAATAGACCGGCTCTTTCTGGTCACAAACCTTAATTTTGCCATGTTGTTTGCTAAGTGCTGCTCTAAGCACTGCAAATGAAGTGGAAAGAGTGTCCCTCTTCCCGTGGACAGAGACAATACACAAAATATATATTTAAATCAGGTAAATTTCCTAAAGGAGAATGATGCAGTAAGAGTACTTAGAGGGCAACTATAGACAGTGTGGACAAGAAAGGCCACCTCTGAAAGAGGAACATTTAAGCTGAAGTCTAAATGTCAAGGGGCAAGTCATGTGAAGATTTAGGACAGTGAGGAACCAAAAGAAGGTCAATGTAGCTGGAGCCTTGTGGGCAAGTAGAAGGGTAAGGGAAGATGAGATTGGTAGAGTAAAACAGTTTAGGGCATTGTGGGCTTTTTGATTTTAAGTACATTGGTAATTAACTCACTTGAAGTAGTAAAGTGACGTAACAATGTATGTCTTGAAAAGACCCACAGCTCATTCCCGCTATTTGTGAATTGAAATGATAGCAAAGTCAGGGACATAAACTAAGATTTTTTAGTAGTCCAGATAAGAGTTATGGAATTTTGGACTAGGGTATTTTGGACTAAGGTAGCAGATATATGGAAAAAAGAGGGAGAATTCAAGGCATACTTTATTTATTTATTATTTTGAGACAGAGCCTCAAACTGTCACCATGAGTAGAGTGCTGTGGCCTCACAACTCACAGCAATCTCAAACTTTTGGGCTTAAACGATTCTCTTGCCTCAGCCTCCCAAGTAGCTGGGACTACAGGTGCCTGCCACAATACCCGGCTATTTTTTGGTTGTAGTTGTCATTGTTGTTTGGCAGGCCCCAGGCTGGATTTGAACCTGCCAGCTCTGGTGTATATGGCTGGTGCCTTAGCTGCTTGAGCTACAGGTGCTGAGCCTCAAGACATACTTTCAAGTGAAATTTGTCAGATTTGTGTCAACTTGGATGGAGAGGGTTGATGGAAAAAGAGAAATTGCTGTCATCATATTTTAATATGTTTATTCACCCATGTCTGCTTGTAGATTGTAAGCAGCTTGAGGCCAGAATCTGGTTCTTTGCACTTAGCACAATGTTTAGTATAATAAGGATACATTGAATGAATGAATACATGTGTGCTTGTAGAAGCTAAATTATTTTGAAGAAAGCTATCCTTTTTCTATTAAAAGTCAATAATTCAATATTTGTATCTGAAATACACTTCTGTTTATTTTCTCCAATAGAGAAAATAGTTAATAACACTGGAGCAGCAAAGTAATATTAAAACCAATTATTCTATGGTTGATTAGTGGTGACTTAAAAGACTCAAGCAATGGCAACTTTATTCACCAAAGTAGGTTTGGTGAACTCAATATTCCATCTTTCTTTTACCTTGCTAAAGTCTGTTTTTCCCAGAAATCTAGCTTCTGAGCATGGGCCAGTTGTAATTGACTAAAATTGATTGCTCATTGAAAAATGAGAGCTAAATAATTAAAGATTGGAAATTTGAACTGCAAGTTACATCAGGTCAGGCTTTCTGCAAAGACTCATCATACTATGGAGGAAGGCTCATTGAACAGGGGCTGGTGTGGATGGAGGAGTATTTAAATTGAAGCAGCTTTTCTGAAGCCTTTGAAAAGATGCTGATTCATTTTCTAAACTAGGCCAGATCAAAAGCAAAGCTGAATCAACCTTTTCAGTCATTTGCTCTAGGAGAGGAATGAAAGCCTGGCCTCTCACATATAAATAAAGCAGAGTGTAGATTGTATCATCTCATCGGGACTACAAAACCCCACTGACTGCCAATGGCCCTGCCAGGAAGCCTGTAATGCCCATTTCTCCCTTAATTTAAAGCTTTAAACATCCTTTCGAAGATGTAAATTTTTCAGAGTTTGACTAGATGCTCTCCAAGTTCATGTCAGTGCCAATATTTTATGATATTGCCATTCTTGGTCTCTGACAGACTAATAAATCCATTACAAGTCTTTTTAGTCCCAGTCATAGTTATGCTGCTGTCCATGGTACTGAAACAACCACATTACAGAAGAAACTTGATCTCCTGAGATGTAGCTGATAGCATAGTGGAGGTCAGCTCAGTTTATTCTTTTTGTGTCTGTTCGTTCCAGTATCCATTCACAAAGTATGTATGAAACATGTAAGCAGGGTGGTGCCTGTGGCTCAGTGAGTAGGGTGCCAGCCCCATATACCAAGGGTGGAGGGTTCAAACCTGGCCCCAAGCAAACTGCAACAAAAAGATGGCCGGGCATTGTGGTGGGCACCTATCGTCTCAGCTACTAGGGAGGCTGAGAAGAGAATTGCCTAAGCCCAGGAGTTGGAGGTTGCTGTGAGCCGTGATGCCACAGCACTCTACTGAGGGCAATAAAGTGAGACCCTCTCTCTAAAAAAAAAAAAGAAAGAAAAATAAAATAAAACATATAATCTACTCAAACTGAAACTATAGGCCTAGTCAAAAGAAAGAGACTTGCCTGAAGTCAGCCATTTTGTAGCAGGTTCAAGATGAGATATTTTAATTCTGCTCTCCTCCAAGCAAAAAAGGCCTTTAGTTTCAATAAAAATTTTGTCATGATGTAACCATCTTCCTAATTGTAGAATAAAGAGGTGTCAAAACTACATCAGTAGGGGAAAAAAACATTTTCTAGGTCCCAATAATTGGCTTTATAGAAGTTTGGACAATTATAAAGACATAACCTTTATTTACATCAAATAAGTTCAAGAACATTAGGGAAATAAATAGTTGAGACTTATGCATCTGGAGTTGGCTAAGAAAAATTGGTATCATTCTATGGAACTGTGAAGAAAGATTTTGCTAAGCCAGTACAGATCATATTTGTAATTGTAGGATTCTCCATTCCCTAAAGCTTCTTAGAGTATTTCCATACTAAATGAAAAGACTAGACCAATTAGGAAATGCAGGACTTGTGGTTTTGTATTACCTATTAAAACAAGTTCAAATTTTTCCTGGTGGATATCCTGAGTTAATTTCATTTAAGTAAGTGATGGGAATGATAAGGAATTAGCATATAATTAAAAATTTAAGTATCTCTTTCTAATTTGTGTGAGAATGTTTGGAAAATAATTTTCTCTAAGGTTTTTTAAACATTTCCTCTGAATATGTTAAAGCATTAATTTACTTAATTAACATCGCTTTTATACACGAGGCATTTTAGAATAGTGGTGAAGCTTGTGATTTAAGTTACAGTGAAGTCAGAGTGATCTTGTTTCACCACTTATCACCTATGTGTCCCCCAAATTTTACTAATATTGTGGATCCTCAAATTTCTTCATCTTTGTAGGATTATTGTAAGATTTAAATCAAGCAGTGCATGTTAAGTGTTTAGGGTAGCATCTCTTGTATCTCACATTGGTGTGAAATAATATTCAGTAAACACTAGTAATAAAATTATATTTATAAATATTAATATTATATATTTCAAATCTTGGCTTCCCACTTTCAAACTCTCACAAAATTTGTATTAAGCAGAAAATGACAAAATCTAAGTAAGGGGAAGATACTATCATTGTAAAAATTAGTAATGATGTGCCTTATTGAACTTAGTGGACCCAAATCTGGGCTCTTTAAGGAAAAGACTAGATATTTATTCCCAACAAAGCCTCCATGAGTTGTGAATTATTTAAAACCACCTATTTGAAAGGACATGAGTCTGGCATTGACATCTTAAGCTGTTATTTTGATATATGGCTTCTTCCAAAACTCTAGCTCAGTATAATCTCAGTCCAAGACAGGCTTCAGGCTGGTCACACTTTTGCTCTATTGACTTGCCAAGGGCAATTATTTATTTGACACCAGTAATATGCTCTTTATTCAGTGGCACTTGGTGATAATAAAAGCTTGGGTTTATTTGGTACATTTCCTGCAAGAAGTTGAGAGGACATTCAGATACACAGGGAAGGAGAGCTGCTATACTCCTAACTCAGAGCACCAGGCCTCTTTCACACCTCTTTCAGATGATGATAATGTGGAGGTATACATGAAAGAAAATGACAGTGGCAAGGAGATAAAGAAGAACAGAGGAAGAGAAAGGAAGAACTAAGAAAAAGAACAGGAAAAAGGCAAATAAGGAAAGAGTTTTAATATTGGAGGCAAGAACTATCTTCTGATAATGGTTTAGGGAACCTGTAGTATCAAAGATAATTTAAAAAATGTTGCACACCTTTTGAGAGCAAGACATGAGTATAAGAGGGACTTTACTTAACAAATGCAATCAGTGTAACCTGGTTTCTTGTACCCTTAATGAATGTCCAACAATAAAACAAAAATATGTTTTGTTTATTTCCATTGGTGGCCAAATCTTTCCTTGGTGTTCAAGGATATCCACAGGTGGGTTCAACCAACCTTTGTAAATTTTCTTCTTTGTCCTCAACCTTGCTTGAGCTAGACCACCAACTCTCAGGTTCTAGAATTTCTCATTTTATGAGAAAAACTTGAACTAAAATAAACTCCAAAATAATCTTCATAATCTCCAATATCCAAGTCTCAGGATTGGAGGGGATAGGTGTGGGTGGCACCCATCTTGTCACCTCACAAAACAGTAATCTTTTCTCAAGTAAGCGAGACAGTTGGTTCTCGGTCAATCTTTGTTTTAAGAAATGCAGTACCTCATTATATAAGGTCTTGAGAATTAATAGCTACAGGGCAGGTATTCCTTAAGTCGACCTGAATTGTGTTTGTTTTTTTCTAATGGAGAACTTACTAGTCATTGTTCTCTGTGCTTTAATGTATGTAACTTCTAAGCCTACCAATAATTTTGAAAGATAGATATTTTTATTCCTATTTTTATAAAAAGAAAGTTAGACTTGAGGAGGTTAAATGGTTTGTCTGAGCTCACATAGATAATAAGTAACTACTAGAGCTATATTCAAAACCAAGATCGTTTGATTCCATAACCTATTCTCTTTCTACTTCTTAACTGATGGTATTTTATTCCTTTATAGCTATTGAAACCACACTTGCTTTTCAAGTTATTAAAAATCTCTATTCTCATATGAAATCTTTTTGACCTTGCCATCTTGGGATGCTCAACTTTTCTATTATAAGATATTAGAGCAGTTTATTACTATATAATTCTTATGACAGTTACTGCATAAAATGATATATCATGAAACCTATCCTACTATAAAGGAAAACTTTATTTAAATATTATTTTATTACTGAGCATCATGGAATGCCAGAAATGAAAGAGATGAAAGAGGTAATATAAATGACAATATTTGGTAGTCATGAAGTATTTACTATGCACTATGTATTACTCTCAGTAATTTACTTTTTATACATTTTATAATTTTACATTTTTTTATTTAATCCAAATGAAGTATGGGTTATTTGAATATATGTATGTTATCCCCATTTTACAATTAATAAGGAAATGGAAACACAAAGAAATTAGTTAATTTTCCCATAGTCAAAAGCTATAGATTCACAGTTGCTTGAATCCACAAGGCTTTGAAATGGAAAATACTTTTTCTAAACTTCAAAATATTATGGGGGTACAAATATTTTATTTATATGAGTTAGTTTTATATAGTTTGAGTAAAAGTTGTGAGTGTGCTCATCACCCAGATAGTATACCTTGTATTTATTAGGTATATATTTACCCACCCGCCTCCTCCCCTTCCCATCTGATGCTTTCTGTTGAGTTTTACTAGCATACATGCAGATCAATATTGAGCACATGTGGTGTTCGTTTTTCTGTTTTTGTGATACTTCATTTAGAAGAATAGTCTCCAGTTTCATCTGGGATATTACAAAAGGTGCTAGTTCACCATTTTGTGTGGCTGTGTCATACTCTATGGTGTATACATACTACACTGTATTAATCCACTCATGTATTGGTAGATACTTGGGTTGATTTCACATCTTTGAGATAGTGAATTGTGCTGCAATAAAAATTCAAGAGTGCATATCTTTTTTATAAAATGTCTTTTTTTCCCTTTAGTGGAATTAATGAATCAAAATGTAGTTCTATTTTGTGATATCTTCATGCTACCTTAGAGGTTATACTAGTTTGCAGTTCCACTAACTGCAAAAGCTATTCTCACTAGAGTCAGGGGACATCTCAGTGTGGTTTAGATTTGCATTTCCCTAGTGATTAGAGACATTGAATTTTTTTTTCATGTTTGGCCATTAGTCTATTGCCTTTTGAAAAGCTTCTGTTCATGTCTTTTGCCTACTTTCTTATGGGGGTGTTTGATTTTTTTTCTTGCTTGTTTGCTTAAGTTCTTTATAGATTCTGGTCATCAGCCTTTTATTGGATGTATATCAGGCAAACATTGACTTCCATTCTGTAGGTTATCTATTAACTCTATCAAATTTTTTTTTTTGGTTGTACAGAAGCTGTTTAATTTGACAAGGTCCCATTTGTTAATTTTTGTTATTTTTGTGATTGTCTTTGGGGTCTTCTTCATAATTTTTTTTTCTTTTTTCTTTTTATTTTTTAGAATCATCCATCCTAAATGCAGGGGTCAGAGTGCAAATGGTTTCCACGAACTTCAGGTTAAGATAATGAAACAGACCCATGGAGAAGGATCCCATGATCTGTAGATACTAAAAGCAAGTCCCTGACACCCAGTGGCACGGTCCTCAGGGATGGGGTGGCAGCCAGGACAGCAGCACTGGGAGTACCTCCCATGAGTCCCAGCCGGAGCCCCTGCATAAATTCTTTTTACAGGCCTATGTCTGTAAGATTTTTTCCAATATTCTCTTCTAGAATTCTTATAGTTTCATGCCTTAGGTTTAAGAATGTTATCTATAATGAATTTGCTTTTATGAGTGGTAGGAGGTGTGTATCCTCTTTTAATCTTCTATATGTGGTTATTCAATTTTCCTCACATCATTTATTGAATAGGGTTTCTTTTCCCCAATGTATTTTATTGCCTGCTTTGTTAAAGATCAGATGACAATATAAGGGTGCTTTTATATCTGGTTTTTCTGTTCTGATCCATTGGTCTATTTCTTTGTTTTTGTGCCAGTACCATGATGTTTTGGTTACTATAGCCTTGTAATATACCTTGAAGTCTGGTAAAGTGATGCCTTCCAATCTGTCCTTTTTTCTTAGGGTTGCTTTGGTTATCCAAGCTCTTTCCTTTTTCCATACTTAGCATAGAATTATTTTTTCCACATTTAACAAGTTTCCCTGTATTCTTGTGCTATAATTGGGTTTCAGACTTCATATGAAAGCTATAAATTAGCTTCATATTAGGGCTGAGTACATTGGATACTTTTTCTTCCATTCTTGAGATACTTTGCTAAGAAGAATATGTACCTACTAGCTTTAAGCTCGTATGTTGGAGGCTTTGGTAGAACATGTGTTTTCCTAAGAGTTTGAGATCAATCTTGCAAAGATTAAAAAACTACTACATCAGTAACATTTTTTTAGGATGTCAGTGGCCGGGGGTACGCAAGTATTATCACACATCAGGTTCTGGAGACAGCATATTTCACACATGCTAATAGTGCTTCAGCCCATTTACTGAGCAAGGAGAGGGAGGTTGACAGTTTCAAGGAGATCCAGAGAAGGAAAGGGTCTGCAACAGGTTGAGGCGATCGTACAAGCAGCCTTGGTACTTGGGCCATTCTGCCCAACCGGCCTATAGTACGAAATGAATCTATAATGGGGAATGACGCTGTGTGGATTTTGCAGTACGTTCCAGTTGGTGAACGCTAACATTAGACACCAACAGTTCTAGAGTAAGGCCAAAAAGAATTAGCCAAATGAAAGCACAACACGAACAAGAACAAGGGCACAAGTAGCTGACCAAGATTCCCATGAGACGCTCCAGTTTCCACAGCTGTTTGTCCTTCAGCTCATACCTGTGGCCGGTGGGGTGCCTCATGTCCAGAAAACAGAGATCAAAAAGACCAAGCTCATTTCACAGATGGGCTGGCTGAGTGTGTGTGCGCAGCCACAAAGAGCAGCCCTTGTCCTCTATCCTCTCTCTTGAAAAAAAGGGTGATAGAAAAAGTCTCTGTAAAAGCAGCTTCAAATGTGGAAAGCCCTTGGGGGGAGGGGTCTTCCAAAGCTCACCCCCCTACCTCAATCTCAGGACAGCTCTGAAGAACTGTCCTGGCTTGGCAGCATTCCGGTGAGATCGGGGGAGGCCTCGGCTACGACTGAATTACAGTTCCACCTCTCCCGATGCCCTGCTTTCCTCACAATCTTCCAGACATCGTTTCCAAGAGCACACTGCAGTAACTCGCCTGCACAGAAATCTCAATTACGATCTGTTTCCCAGGAAACCCAACCTGCAACGATTATAAAAATAATAAGCATAATGAGTCAGGATTAAAAGTTCTGCAGTCTAGAAAGTCTGTGAGGAGGCAAGGGGAAATGGTAGTCCTGCTTATAAGGTCAAGTTACCCATTTTCATATTTGCTTATTTTTAGTTCTCTTCATTTCAAAAGTGGAGACAGACACTTCCAGCTCTGGCATGGACTTGGTGACATTTTATGTGGGACTACCACTCTACTATCCAACAGCAAGGAGCGATTTTGCCTGGGACGCGTGCTAACAAATTACTTTTTCACTATTTTTCTGCAGCAAGGAGAGGGAGGGTAGTTCCCAAAAGGCTAATGCTTGCTGGTGGAATTGAGGGTTCTCTAGAGATCCAGTTATTATACATCTATAACTGTATTTAAAGGAAAGGAGGGTAATTAACATCCAATATTGGGGGAAAAGACACACGCAGCAGAGGAACAGACATATTTGGATGTTTTGCAAAGGGCAAATTTTTTTCCCTTTATTTGCAAATTATCTTGGGTTGGACCTTAGATGCACAGAACTGTATTAATCATCATCCTACATTCACCACGGGCTTTCCTCATTTGTACATAAAGGCTGTCTTTTATTTCTTTGTTGCTCATTTGTTGGTTTGATAACATTGTGAACAATTTAATAGCAATTGCAAAATTACCAGCCACCAGAAAAGTAAAGTGATGAAAATAACTTACATCCATTATGAAGCTTTTGTCCACTGTATTCCCCTTTTGTCAACTTAATATGTGTGTTCCTTGTTGCCTCATTTTCCTTTCAATATAATTTAATTACACTAGCACGTATTCAATAATAGTATATACTTATTATTTGGTTGTTTTTAAGTTGGAAAAAAGGGTCTTTGTCAGCTTGTAGGTGTGATGTTTCTAATAAAAAAAGAATTATTTATGCTGTCATGCAGGATGTAATCTCTAAAGACTTTTTTCACTTAAAATTATATTCCTAAAATTTACCCATATTGTCACATGCTGCTGTGTTCATTCATTGTATGTATTGGCTTTTATTTTATTTTATATTATTGCTCTTATAAAGATAATTTGTTAACTCTTAGCTATACCACAATCTTACTCCTTTCTGGAAATTCATCTGTAGACGTCACTCCTTTGTCCCTATTTATTCAAAAATACATCTTTTTCTTTATTCCCTCTCTCTGTTTTCACAATATCCTCGTTTATTTCATTCAGTGTGTTATACCCGCCTTGCTCTTTCTTTTTCCAACCCAGGTTCAAGGAACTCTGGAATCTCTTGTTTAGTCTCAGGAGGAGAGGTGCTTGTTTCTCTAGAAAACCAGAACAGAGAAATTTCAAATACCTTTAACATAATGCCACATCTGAATGAATACCTCTTGTGCTTACACATAAACCTTGTTCTTGTGGGTCCCTTCTGCCCACCTGAGGCCTTACACCAGTTGAGCTGTTTGTAAAGATTCATTTGGTTGGGTATAAAGAAATCTCCTGCGGTATTGAAAACACATCCCTCAGAGAATAAAGGACCAAGCTGTTGGGCATAATGAAAAGCAAGTATTAAGCCCAAGCCACACAGGCACTCCACACACCTGGAACAACAGCCTGATGCTTTGGGGAGACAATAGCAGAAAACGAATCTCATGTGTATTCCAGATGGTTCTGAAGGATCAGGGACAAAAAAGCCTTCGGCCCCACCCCCTTCTCAGAGCAACTCTGATTAAAATTTCCTGTGACTCCCAGCTAAATATTAAAAGTTAAGTGATTAAATAAACTCCTGTATGGGACAGATTACCCCATCTCCCGACTTGTACATGAGTGAGAAGTCATTTGGCAGGAACAAATTATAAGCACCCAAAGTTTGCTTCACCCCCTGGATGTAACAACTAATAGAATACACCAATCTCCACACTGAGATGAATACAGATGGGACTTTAAAACAAATGAGTTGAGATCCACAACGGTACAGAGACCAGGAGGGAGAGAGAACTCTCCAGCTACAAGGAGTAGCAGCCATAGATGGTGCAGTCACACTTCTGAAGATGTAGGAAGAACACAGTTTCGCCGTTCACAACAGCTTTTAAAAGAGCAAATATTTTCTATTCATTCTAAAGAAAATTATGTTTTTGAGACTAGAAAATTGTGTGGATGCAAATTCTCCAACCTAGTAATTATCTCTGATCCATTTCAATAAGCAAAGGTTTGGGGAAATTATTCATGTATGAATCATTTCACTGCTTTTGATTTGCAGAATAGATTGGAACTGTATGAATAAGAGACCTTCAACTCCTATTAACATTTTTGCATGCAATAGAGGCTCTCCAGAAATTAAAAGACAAATATTGGTAAATCAACAAAAGAAAACATTATTTTATTTCACCTTGAGCTCAGCCACCCACTGCCTGTCTTCTCTCCATCCTTGGAAATTTTTCTTTTGAGCTGACCCAGCTAGAAGGTAGGCAGTTGGTGAAGAGGTGGGGGAGGGTGTTGTAACTGAAAGGAGCTGCCTGAGCAAAGGTAAGACTTCATGGAGTGGGAAGAAAAGAAGTGACTTCTTTGGTTGAATTGCAGGGTTGCTGTGGGGAAGTGGTTGTAGAGAGGAGGCCGAGGTGGAGGTATTCGTATGGCAGGGAAATTGGAAGCCACAGAAGCCACTGGGGGGAGAGTGTGTGTATGTGTGTATGTGTACAGGGGGTGGGTATTGTCCAAGGACTTAGGATAACCAGCGATCCCTGGTAAGAGGCATTAGTTAAAGCACTATGATAAAAACTGAAAGGCCAGTATCAGAAAGACCACAGCTAAAGTATTAGTTCTGCTACTTATTAACTGCAACCTTAGGCACATCACTTACCTAGACTAAAGCAAAATTACTTCTCTCTAAAATGGGGATAATATTAACAATTTCTAATTCACAGGGTGGTTGAGAGGATTAAATAAAATTATCTACATAAAGTATAAGACACATTGTAATATCAAGTGTAAATATTAGTGACTATTATCATCTTCATTATTAGAATTACTATTTTAGAAAAATTCATTCTCTATATAAGACTGGTAGAAATAGCCATTTGTTATTACACGTGATTATGATATAAAGAGCCTAATTACCGTCAATCATACAAAGGAGCTTGGAGACATGCAGTTTTCATTTGGAAGAGCTTTAAAATTGTACCTTTCTTGAAATAAGCCATTACAAATTTCTTATTTGAAATGTCCTTACAGCAATGTGAACTTTATCTCACAAAATTACAAAGCATAAACAGAAGTTAACTTTAAGTGTCTCTGTGAATTTTCTGTGAAAACAAAAAATGGCCAAAGTCTAAAAGAAAGAGCTAACTCACACATTAGAGGCAAGTCCGTACAGAGAACGTACAGTAATGGCTGGGTCCACTGGGAATCGCCTCCCTCAGGGAGGAGCAGGGGAACTGCAGATTGCAGCAGATGGGGATTATGTTTTCTTTGTTTGGCTTTGTCGGTCTGAGGCACAAGAACATGATGGGAGTTACTCAATTGCAGAATCAGGCAATTCCATACCCACCTAGTGCCTCTAGTTTTCTTTTTATAGAAGGAATGAGGAAATTCAAAGGAAAATCCATGCTCATTTTCTAAATAAGTAATTTAAAAGTCAAACTAAACAGACTTATGTTTCCAGTTTTAAGTGGATGACTGTGAGAAGCAGAGTAAAGCTTACTGACATAAGGATGAGGTATCCAAGATCAAATCCCAGCTCTTTACACACAGAGAGGCAGACTTACTGAGTGGTGGACTGGTACTACCTCATTAATAAAGGGGAAGGTTTTGAATTAGATGACTCAAAGTATCCTTCCAGGTCCCAAGTTTTGATTCTACATTAACCCCATTTTACATAGTAGTTGCCTCCTAACTCCTCCAAATCAGATGTAATCTTCCTCATCATTAAAAACCTGGCTGATCTTCTCTTCTTTCAGAGCCCCTGGGGAAGAAATAAAAATCATGAACAGACCAATAACAAGCAGTGAGACTGAGGCAATAATAAAAATATTCTCCACAAATAAAGCCCCTGACCGATAGACTCACAGCTGAATCTATCTGTAGGTTCTACCGGACCTACAAAGAAGAACTAGTACCTAAACTATGGAAATTATTCCATAGCACTGGGAAGGAAAGAATCCTCCCCAACTCATTCTATGAAGCCAGTATCATCTTGATACCAATGCCGGAAGGGACACAACAAGAAAGGAAACTACAGACCTGTCCCTTATAAACATAGGTGCAAAAATTCTCAACAAAATACTAGCAAACAAATTCAACATCACATCCAAAATATATTTTACCATGATCAAGTGGGTTTCACCCTAAGGATACAAGGACGGTTCAACATATGCAAATCAATAAACATGATTCACCACATAAACAGTAGCAAAAGCAATAGATAGAAAGCATTCAAAAAAATCCACCTCCCTTTTGTGATAAAAACCCTCAAAACATTAGGGAACATACAAGGAACATGCCTCAAAATTAGAAAATTGAAATGGTAAACCCATAGCCAACATCATACTGAATGGGGGAAAGTTGAAAGCATTCCCCTTGAGAACTAGAGCACGGGTGCTCACCATCATCAGTGACATGATTTTTTGCCAAAAAACCCTAGAGACTCCACCAAAAGACTCCTAGAGTTGATACATTAAATTGAGTAAAGTCTCAGGTTACAAAATCAATGTATACAATCAGTAGAATTTCTGTATATGAACAAGTCAATCTGATATCAAATCAAGAACTTAATAACATTTACAATAGCACCAAAAAAAAAAAAACCACTTAGGAATATACTTAACATAGTTGATGAAAGATTTCTATAAGGAGAACTACAAGACACTAATGAAAGAAGTTACAGATGACAAACAAATGGAAGAATATCCTATACTCAAGGATTGGGAGAATTAACATCATTAAAATGTTCATACTGCCCAAAGTGATTCATAGATTCACTGCAATTCTGATCAAAATACCAATGTCTTATTTCAAAGATCTAGAAAAAATAATCCTAAGCTTCATTTGGAACCAAAAAATGAGGCCAAACAGCCAAAGTAATCTTAAGCAAAAAGAATGATTCAGGAAGCATCACATACCCATGACTTCAGTTATACCACAAGGGCATTGTAACAAAAACAGCATGATATAAGTGGAAACATAGGCCATTGAACTCAATGACAACTCAGAAATAAAACCATATAGCTACAACCAACTAATCTTCAGCAAAGCAGACAAAAGAATCCGGAGGCAAGAGCATCTATTCAATAAATAGTGTTGGGAAAACTGGATGGCCTCATGCAGAAGAATGAAACAGGACCCCTCACCATACCCCAAAATGAAACAGGACCCCTCACCATACACAAAAATTAATTCAAGATGAATGAAAGATTTAAATGTAAGGCGTGAAACCATAAAAATTCTAGAAGTAGACAAAGGAAAAACTCTTCTAACATAGGCCTAGGCAAAGAATTTATGACTGAGAATCCAAATGCAAATTCAGCAATAGCAAACATAAACAAATGGGGCTTATTTGAATTTAAAACTTCTGCATTGCAAAGGAAACAATTAAAAGAGTAAACAAGCAGCCTACAGAATGGGAGAAAATATTTGCGAACTATTCATCTGACAAAGGACTAATACATATATCTAGAATCTACAAAGACATCACCAAGAGATAAATAAACCCCAGCAAAAACTGGATAAAAGACATGAACTGAATTTTTTTCAAAAGGAGGTTGACAAATGGCTGATAAACATACCAAACGTTCAACATGATTAATCATCAGGGAAACACAAATTAAAACCACAGAGAGATGCCACTTACCTTGTCAGAATGGCCATTGTTAGAAAGCAGAAAAACCACCGATGTTAAAGTGGCTGCAGAGAAAAGGCATGCTGACCCAGTGCTGCTGGGCCTGGAAAATGGTACATTTCCTGTGGAAAATATATGCGGATTCCTAAAAGGGCAAAAAGTATGCCCACCTTTCAAGCCAGCAGTCCCACTACTAGTTATCTACCCAAAAGAAAAGATAGAATTGTATCAAAAATATACAATTCATCTATAGATAAATAAACTGTGCTGTATATATATGCTACATATATATGTTACACACACACACACACACACACACCATGGAGTAGTACTCAGCCATAAAAAAGAATTAAATAATGTCTTTTTTTTTTGCAGTATTTGTCTTTAATTCCATATAAATTTCTTATAGATGATAAAATCAACTTGCTGAGGTGAGACAACAAAAGAAAGAGAAATCAAAACAAGAAGCAGCTGTGCCCAAAACAGTGCACGGTAAGAGAATTTCATAAGGTGAGCAGGATTGGGAAGCGAAGGGGCTCCAATTTTTCAAGCTGAAGTTACACAATTGAAACTGCTACATTTTTTTTATTCCTTCCATAGAAAATGCTAGGGAAACTTTTAGCCAAAAATACATACTAACTTTCTGCAAACAGTGTAAAAAGAGTTGTTTTTTTATTATGGCATTAGGAAAAATTAACAATTTTTTGGGTTGTTATTGTTAAGCTGGCCCAGGCCAGGATCAAACCTGCCACCTCTGGTGCACAGGGCCAGGGCTCTAACCATGAATCTACGAGTGCCCAGCCAAAATTAATAAATTTTTATTCAAGGAATTTTACATGTGATTCCTTTCGCTCTTCATCAGGGTTGTTCTAGTGTCTCAAAGGCTGGAGCCACTGAAAATTTACCTTTAAGACCTCCCTTTTTAGTAGAATAGGTCCTCAATCCACTGTTGTCCTGTCAGCTGTGTATAACAATAACATAAAAGTTTGCATCCCTAGAGATGACCATATAATGAGATTCCCTTAGGTCCACAAACCACGTAGTTGTTAGCTATCCAGAAGAGTCACAATGAGAATTAGATAGACAAAGCACAAGGGCAAGGCACAAGAGATCCAGGTATGCACTGAGTGTCTGCTGTAAATCTATTCGACAACCACAGTGGCTTGCTTAGTGTTTCTGCTTGGACAGTGTTCACCTGGGTAATGGAGCTAAAACAATAGCCTAATAAAGGGTTAACAAAATGCCCACTATAGGCGGGAGGCTAGCAAAGTAGCAGGTAGAAAACCTAGTGGGAAAGTTTTTATGGTCATGTTCATAGCAACTGAAAAACTGCATTCTGAAAGCCTTGGTAGTGACCATGAACAATGTCTTTATCAGTAACTTGAATGGAACTGGATACCAGCCTAAGTGAAGGATCTCAGCAACTGAGAACAAGTGGTATTAGTTTTTTTAAACTAATGAGTACAGGTGGGCAAAAAGAGATATAAAGGACATTGGAAACTAAGAAAGGAGGAGGTTAGGAAGGGCATGAGGGATAAAAACAAAGGTATGAGTTTCAACGAACACTGTCCTGGTGATGGGCACACTGAAACTCCATTATATAGCGCGTCTTGTATAACCTTTTACAAAAACACATGTAGCCCCTTATTTAAAAAGAATGCTTAGCATGCTCTGGTTTGGATTACATTTAAATACGTGTCTATCTCTTCATTTCTGCCTAATTGACTGTAAGATTCTTTAAGGTAGAAGGTAGTTCTTATTCATATTTGTATCCCCCCAAATCATTTCATGGTACCTTGTGATCCATCAATGTATAAAAAGAATCATGGACAAGTGAGACTTTTTCCAAGTATCCAAGACTGGTTCAACAATCAAAAATCAATTAGTATAATCAGTGTATCAATAGGCTAAAGAAAAAAAAACATACGATCATATCAGTGGATGTAGAAAAAGTATTTGACATTATCCAACACCCCCATTCATAAAAAAAAAAAAAAATTCTCAGCAAACTAGGAATAGTGATCATCCTCAACTCAATAAATAACATCTACAAAAAATACCTAGCTGACATCAAACTTTGTTGTGAAAGACTAAATGCTTTTACCCCAAGATTGAGAATGAGGCAAGGATGTTCTTTCTCACCTTTCCTATTCAAAATTATACTAACATCCTACCTCCTGAAATATGAATCTGACAATTAAGTTCACAAACTCATCCTAGAAAAAATGGTACATATTTCATTTTTAAACATCACTGTAGTCACCTTCAAAGTACTACCCCAAACAACAGCAGTGACTAGTCTGCCCTTCAAAGCAATTTTGGAACTCTTTTCCTGGAATGGCCATCAGAGCTGCCCTTGATGTCCTGAATATTATCACAGTGTCTTCCCTTCAATATTTCCTCTATCTTTAGGTAAAGAAAAAAGTTATTTGGGGCCAGATCAGGTGAGTATGTAGGGTGTTCAAATACAGCTATCTGTTTATTTGCTGAAACTCGCTCACAAAAAGTGCCATGAGAGCTGGTGTATTGTTGTGATGAATGAGCCACACCTTTCTCATGCCAAGATTTTCTGTTAAAATTTTCTTGTTTCTATATAGATGTTTACTTGGTCTTCTATCCTTCTCACAGTCAGCCAATGATTTTGACACACAACGGGATGAATTTTTGCAATGTTTTGTCAGTTCTGTTTATTACTGGCTTCCCTGACCTCTCTTCATCAGGGATGTTTTCTATCCTCTTATAAAAATGTTCAATCCATCCTTACACTGCAATTTTCTTCATGGTATTATCCCTATACCCTTGGACTAACATGTCCCTAATTTCACCCCCATTCTTGCCAAATTTAACAAGAAATTTAATGTTTATTCATTGCTGTAATTAAAGCTCTGATATTCTCACAACAGCACACAAAGACATGCAACAACAATAATGAACACTCAGCAAGACACCACCACACATCAATGCAAACCAGCGGTGAAACACTGATGTACCATGGCTATGAAAACTTACCTCGCTCTGTTTGTACAGTGCTGCCAATGTAAGTGCATGGTGGCAAGTTCATTAAAAAAGAAATTAAAAGACACAGAGATTGTAAAGAAATAAAATTGTCGTTGGTCACAAATGGCAAATTATCCACAGAAAAAAATTCTAAAGAATCGTCAAAGAACTCCTAGAACTAATAAGCTAATGTAGCAAAGTCACAAGATACAAAGTCAGTATAGAAAAGGAAAATTACTTTTTAAATATAACAGTATTGAATATTTATAATCTAAATTTCTAAAAATACCATTTATAATCTCACAAAAATTGCATAATTATATAAATATAACATAATATATAAAGAATCTATATATGGAAAATGATAAAGTTCTGATTCAAAAAATTAGAATTAAGAAAATCTAAAATTGAGAGATAGTTTGTGTTTATAGATTGTAAACTGATCCATTGTTACTGAAGATTCAAGAAGATTCAAGAAGAAAAGTTGAGAATGTAAGACACAGGAGATTTGGGAGTGGTGAAACAATGCTCTATGCTACTATAATGGTGGATGTGTGATACTACGTATTTTTCAAAACCCATGAGATTAAATCAATAAACCATTGGCCAAACTAACTGGAAACAGAAAAGTAAGATCTCTAATAACTTCAGTCAAAAAATAATAAAGGGAAGTAACAATAGATACCACAGAAATACAAAAGATCTGGCTCGGCACCTGTGGCTCAACAGGCTAAGGCGCCAGCCACGTACAACTGAGCTGGCGGGTTGGATTCCAGTCTGGGCCTGCCAAACAACAATTATGGCTGCAACCAAAAAAAAAAAAAATGGCTGGGCATTGTGGCGGGCACCTGTAGTCCCAGCTACTTGGGAGGCAGAGGCAGGAGACTCACTTGAGCCCAGGAATTGGAGGTTGCTGTGAGCTATGATGCCACAGCACTCTATCCAGGGTGACAGCTATAGGCTCTGTCT
>CAUYON010185690.1:0-10202 GCA_963573935.1 Arctocebus calabarensis
AAGACCCCGTCTCTACTACCAGGAAAGAAGACCACCGGGCGTTGTGGTGGGCGCCTGTAATCCCAGCTTACCTGGGAGGCAACTGGTACGAGGAATTACTACAAGCAAGGACAATGTATAAAAAAAAAAAGCCAAAAAAAACCCAACAAAAAAACAAGGAAACTAAGAAGAGTGCAAGCCAACTGAAATTGAAAGCAAAATAAACAAAAAAAAAAGAAGACCAGCTATCAAGGACATATAGAGAACTTCAGCAGTAAATATGACAAACAATCCAATAAAAACAGGTAAAAGATTTAAACAGATGGTATGCAGAAGAAGATAAACAATGGGCCAATACACATATCAAACTATGTCCAGTATCATTAGTCAGAAGGAAAATAGAATTAAAATTGCAACGTAATTTTATCAAGCACCAACCAGAATGGATAAAATTGAAAAAACTGATCATATTGAGAGTTGTTGAGGTGTGGCCCAACTAGAAATCCGGACTGGTGGAGGAAAGAGTTTGACAGTTTCTTATAAAGTTGAGAACATACTAACCATACAACTACTCCTAGGCATTGGTCCAAGAGGAATGAGCATGTTTTATACACACATGTGGGCAAACATTCATAGCATTTTTTTATTCACAGTTTTCCCAAACTAGAAGCAACTTAAATGTTCATTAGCAGGTGAATGGATAAGGAAATTGTGGTATATCCATGCAAGCATATAAGCTTATTTGATATAAGCATTCTAGATTGTATATAGAGAGTAGCAAGTTACTGGCACATACAGGAATATGGATAAATCTCAGAAATGGAGTAAAAGAAGACATGCTGAATGAAAGAAGCCAGATGCAAAGGGTTCATACTCTATGATTCCACATTCCTGGAATTCTGGAGCAGTCAGGGCCATCCATGGTGACACAAAACAGCACAATGGCTGCCTAGGGCCAGGAGACCAGGCCGAAGGCTGGGCTGATAGCAAAGGCTTCCTGGGAGAGGTCCCGGTGATGGACATTCTTATATTCTGACTATGGTGGTTGCATGAGTGTGTACATTAGTCACAACTCATCTGTGTACTTAAACTAAACACATGTTAGAATAAGTATATGCTGGTAAAATTGAATTAAAATTAAAATAAGTTAAATCTAATTACTTGAATGCATTTATTTGGCATTCCTCTCTGTGTCTGGAGAGTTGGCAGGGCAAATATGGTATGTATTTCATCAAGATCTTATAACTTGGAGCACATCTTGAAAATATTGAATATACCATTGAGTTGCTCATTCATTTTTAGCACAATTCAGGCAAAATCCTCTAATAACAAAATTAATTAATGTGTACCATGCAACAACAAGGAATACTTCTGGATTCTGGTTGAATACGATTTCCTTTACCCACAATGTTAGTTTTTTTTTTTTTTTTTTTTTACCACCATAGGCTTCAACAGTCTTTTAAATCAATACTACACTGATTAAAAATTAGTGAATTTATTTTCTCAGTTCTTCCATGAAGTCAAAGTCAAAGCCTATGTTCTATATAAGAGTGGTGAGGTGAATTTAATACTCATTGACTTCAACTTGTTTTCTAGCTGGTCAACATGACTTTTATGCTTCCTACAAACTAGTTGAACTGAGGAATAGTTAATATTATAATGTTAGCCTTACTTTATTTTCAAAAACTAAAATTTTTTTTCTCTCTTTATCTCTCACTAATAAGAAATTTCATTCTGAATCTTTACCCAGAGAGTAATCACTTGTCTGATTATTTTTTAAAATCAGTTTTACATGTTCTATTATAGCATGAAACATCAAAATCATTTGAACCAAACCTAAAAATTTTCCACTGTGTTCTGTAAATATTGTGCTTTCAGTGCCAAGTAAAGTACCATTCATTGTGTTTTGCTAAATACTAGACATGTAATAGTACCTTTAAAATTCCATGTCAATATACAAACTCAATTGCTAGAGGTTTGCTATTTTTTTTAATTTTTTTTTTTTTGGCTGGGGCCAGGTTTGAACCCACCACCTCCGGTATATGGGACCAGCATCCTACTCCCTAAGCCTCAGTCACCATCCAAGTTTTGCTATTTTTTAGCCTTTGTTATAGGAATTGCAAGAGTTTCTTTTTGATTTTCTTTGTTTTTGTTTTGCATTCAAATGAAGTCTGCTTACTTTCACTGTGTCCAGTATATATACATTTATTTTTGGAAGACTACCTCTGTAAGTTTTTCTATGTCATTGTTCTCTTCCTTTTTTCTTTTCTGAATTTCATCTTGCATTTTCTATTTCCATCATATTCTAGACTTTTGCTCATTATTAATGATTTACCCTAAAGGATTAAGATAAAATGTAAGATAAAAAGTACATATAATTCGGATATTTCATCAATAAAGATAAAAATCATTGCCGTTGTTCATATGTTTTGCAAAAATTTATTTTTCCAAGACCCTTAAAAGGCAAAGTAGAAAGTGCTCTAAATGAAGGAAAATGTTTTTAAAACAAACAGCAGCAATTTTATGTAATTTTTAAGAACTTCAAGAACCTTTAAATACATTCTTAATTAAAGAACATTTCACTATAAAAACAAAATCACTAAAAATTCCAACACTCAATGGCCATCTAGTCACCCTTTTATAAAGACGTTATCCCACTTCTCTCACTTTTCCTCTAGACCTAAATATATACACATTCCTAAGCATTTGAATTGTTTAGTATCCCTTCGGTGTTTCTTGCCACTGTGCACATCATACTCATTTGTAAATACCTTTGCAACTGTGCACCGGAATTTTACAAAAGCAGTAGAAAGAGGGCTCTCCACACTGCTGGGCTGCAGTCCCTGGTATTTTCACCGTCTTTTCTCTGCCAGGGCCTTTCTCATCTCACTGCTGTCCACTGTCACAAGCAGGGTGGTCTCTGATGTTGAAAGCACAAACTCTGACAGCGCTTGGACCTAGTTGTTATTTGAGTGAAGGACTCAGGGAAAGAGAAAGAGGAGCTTTTTCCTGGAGTCTGCACAGCCCAGGCAGGAGATGGGCTGTTAGTTCCAGGTTACCCTGTGTGCGGAGTCCCAGCCCTCAATGACGGAGGTCCCCACGGCTTCTTTAATGAGTTTATTTTGTGAGTGTGTTTGCAATACCTGGGGTCCTCTTTCTCATCTGCAGGCCCATGTCAGGGTCCCTGCTCCCCCTGGACTAAGGGGAGTCCTGGGCCAGCAAACCATGAGGCCTCTGGAGCAGTAGACATCTGAGCTCTAACTTGTGCAGAGACACTTGTACACTCCTTTCAAAGCTCCGTTTGACATAAGCATTCCAAATTGTCCATACAAGTGTGTATTTTGCACTGTGTTCCGTGGCCCCTGGGTGCTCGGTGGAGCTGCCTTCACGGGCGGGGCAGGCTGAGTGAGCCCTGTTGTCTAACCTGAACCACAGAAATTCCATTTTTAATTTATAATCATTTTTGAATCTTGGACTGCCGCCTATGGTATTGTTAGGAAAAGAAATCGTTTTACTTCAAAAAAAAGGTGGAAAAGGTGGTCTGGTCCATTTGCCTCCCTTTCGAGTCGGGAACCCTGTGACCTGGCGATGCTGGATCAGAAACCAGACGCCCCGGGCAGCAGGCTCTTCCTCCCCCACGGAGCTAATCAAAGGTGGAATAAACATCTTCTTACTGTGTTGACCTTAGAAAAGATTTTTATGATCCGTTCAGCTTCTCCCAGAGTTGGCCTGGCCTTGGTGGGCTAGAAGACACCGTGTTCCTGATGAGCTCTTAAGATCTCCAGGGCCGTGGCCGAAACTGGAGCGCTCACCCTCATGCACGCTCTTGGCCGACTTAGGATTTTTCCATAGCTGATAGAGTGCGTGGTGGAAAAACAGCAGGCTCCAAGTCTGAGCTCTGTCCTGTCCCCTCTCTCTTTCCTCTCCACCTTCATCCCGCTTTCATTCAAAACATTCCTTGGTGGCCACCGTGGGTCGGGTGCCAGGGAACAGCAGCTCCGGCCGTGGCTGCCTCGGTCGGCCCCCTCTTCCCCCTGTTCCTCTCCATGTCTCTTACCTACTTTCATCATGCGGGTATTTGTATGTGTCTCTCCTTTTTCTGTTTCTCTTCCTCCTGTTTCTTCTTTGGTCAATGTCTCTTTTTTATCTCTTTATCATTCCTTTTTCTGTACCTCTTCACCTCTTTCTCTGTGTGTCTTTTTTTCTCTCTCAACTGTATTTGCTCTCTTTGTCTTTTCTTCCTTTCCTCCTCCCCTTTCCTTCCTTCCTTCCCCCTTCCCTCCCTCCCTCCTTTCCTTCCTTTTTCCCTTCCTTCCTTCCTTTCTTCCTTCTCCTTCCCTCCCTCTCTCTCTTCCTCCCTCCCTCCCTCCCTCCCTCCTTCCTTCCTTCCATCTCTCTCCCTCCCTCCCTTCATCTCTCTTCCTCCCTCCCTCCCTCCTTCCGTCTCTCTGTCTCCCTCTCTCTCTTCCTTCCTTCCTTCCTTTCTACACAGGGTCTTGCTTTGCCACCCAGGCTGGAGTGCAGTGGCATGATCATAGCTCACTGCAACCTTAAATTCCTGGGCTTAAATGATCCTCCTGCCTCGGCCTCCCAGAGTGCGAGCCATGCGTGAGCCACTGTCCCTGGTCTTTCCTTTTCCTTTTTAATGCCTCTCCTGCTTCATCTCTCTTTTACTTCTCTCTCTGTTCCTCTTCTGTCTCTTTCCTGGTCTCTCAGCTGCTGTGCCTGTCTCCCTCTCTCTCGGACTCACCTTCCAGCATGCTTGCACATCTGTGTGCATGGTGGAGGTCTGCAAAGGCCTCTTGAATGTCTGCTCCTCACCTAAGTCTGTGTGAAGACATGGAGGCCACCCCATTTGTTAGGCAGATTTCAGTGTATTGTCTTCTGTAAGCACATCCCCGAGAAGGAGCTAGGGATCTCTCTGGGCTTGTGGATTGGACGAGCAGAGGCCAGGGTTCTTTTTGGGGGGTGGGGGGTGGTTGTAATGAAATTTTCTCTAGCTTTAGTACAAGTGAAATGGTCTTTTTTGAGGTAGAGATTATAAAGGAATCTTCAAGGAGGTTGGAGCTCATAAAACCCAAGTTTGCTTTTATATTCCTCTGATTTCAGTAGATGTCAGACTGAAAAATAGTCATTGAGGACCTGCTAGACCAGGCTCTATGGTAGGGGCCAGAGAAACAGACGTGAACCACAGTCTTTTAGGAATGCATATAGTCTACTAGGGAGGGCTTCCTGGGCAACAGAGAGGGTGTTCACTTGTCTAAGTGTCGTAACAAAGGCAAATGTGGCATGCTATGAGGATAAGTCATCAGGCCTGGGATAATCAGGGAAGGCTTCATGGAGATGGTGGTATTTGATCTGGGCCTTGAAGCATCAATAGAAGTTTTCCAGGAAGAAAAGGATGAAGGACATTCTTTGTGGAGAAAATAGCACAGGGGCACAGAGCAGTTTGATATTATTAAGAACATAGTGTGTAAGAAGTAAGGTTGGAAAATTATGTGGGGCTCACACCTGGTGGCTTTGAACGCTAAGATGAGAAATTTGGCCTTTTTCTTGATGTTCAGTTAGGATCATGGAAGAGTTTTAAGTAACAGTGTGGCACAATCAGTGTGTGGAATGGAAGGAAAATGTTCAGACTAGGAGGATGGGCACTGAGTGGTAAGATTTCTCTTCCTTACATTGTGCATCTCCTTGGAATTCTGTTGCATTTGCTCTGTGCTCACATGAGGGTTTGCATTCCTCTAATGCAGTTTAATGAACCTGTACTATGGCCTAGGCGCTTGTGAGGTGTTACGGATGTGTGGTGAACACGGCTGAGCTGGAGTCCTCAAGGAGCTTACACAGAGAGGGGACAGAGACAGATTAACAGGTGATTTCCACATAATCCTCTGTGTGCTAGGGCAGAGGAAATACAGGCAATGTGGGGATCCAGAAGAGGCACTCAACATAGGGGCCAGTCAGAGTGGGCTTCCTGGAGGAAGAGAAGCCTGGGGTGGGCTCAGAAGGCAGGCCAGAGTTGTGGGGTGTTCAGGGTGTGTTCCCCAAACCAGTAGCACCAGCAGCATATGGGCAATGGTAAGAAATGCAGTTTCTTGGGGCCCACCCCAGAATGACCAAATCAGAAACGCTGGGTAAGGGGAACCAGCAATGGATGTTTTTAGCCAGTTCTTCAGTGTACCCCTAAGTTTGAGAACCACTGATTCAGCAAGTGAGGGAGGAAGTTGGCGCAGGCCCATACAGCAGGCACGGGATGGCACAGGAGTGCAGGTGGCCAGACGGACACGTGGCCGGGTGGCTGGAGGGCAGGCTCACTGTGGGGGGTGTCTCAGGAAGAGCCTGTCTGTAGGGACCGACCATGGAGGCCCTCAGTATTGGGAAAGGAACACTGGTTTTGTCCTGAAGGGAACGTGAAGCCGCGGGGGGTTAACAGAGGAGGCCACCTGCTCTGCTGTCTCTTTAGAACCCGCCCTTGGGTGCCACGTGGGCGCATGTTTGTTCCACTGACCTGGGGAGAATGGAAGTGTCTCCTTCATTCACGGACTGTACTCCAGAGTGGGGAAGGCAAACAGATTTGTCCTTGTGGCAACTTTGACCCATCGCTGGCGGCTGCCCGACTGCGGCATTGAGAAGGATCTTCACGTTATGTCCAGGCTCTAGAAGAAATGAGGCTTGTGACTAATTAGTCAAGTTTGCCAAGGCCATGGGAGGTGGGGAGGGGAAGGGTGTGGCACCCCACGTGCTGCGTATTACACGGGACTTGTTCCTGCCAGATAATCAAAACGAAAACAAAAACACATGGTCTGCAGAGCTTGTTTGTGTTCAGGAAACCCAGCCTTGCTGCTAGTCAATACCAGCTAGAATCAATCCTAAGTTACGTGCTAGGGAGTCCTGCGAGGACCTCGGAGACGCTCATCTTCACAGCTCCCGCAGCACTAATTCTCCTGTCACCGGACACGAGGACCGACATTCTGCCATTGTGCTTTTCTGTGAGGTGGGCAGCTGAGGCACCTGCAGGACGCTGCAGGAGAAGCGGAATCAGCTCACCACTGACCTACCGTGCAGTCAAAGGCACCAGTCACCTGTCACGTGCCAGGTCCAGCTCTTAGGAGGGAAGGAGTATACACAGTTCAGCGAGAAATTACAATGTTTACAAAACCTTTTTTGTCCACGTCGCCCTCATGCCCAGGAGACCGAATGGGGACCAGCTGGGAGGCCTGGAGCCCAGCCCACAGCAGCCCTCCTTGGGTCCAAACTGGATCGGGAGGCTTGTATTTCATTTTATGCAATCTTAAAGTGCCACTCCATGATATGCAACAGCTGGCTTTGTTTTAATGTAGCTATTCTTGACATCAAATAGTGTTTAAATGGCTTACCGGTGGGTGTCTGGTGTTTACCTTGTGCCTGTGAAGAGCCTCCCCCTGGACCCTGCCGTGTACTACAGGATTTGTACGCTCCAGGTGGGGAGCCTGTCAGATCGTGCTGCGAGAATGGGCAGCACACCTTGCTGTGTGACCTTGGACAAATTACCTCACCTCTCTGAATGTGGTTTCCTTACAGGCACATAGAAGAAAACAGAGGATGAGAAGAGATAAAACAATTGAAGGTGTGGAACATATTACTTGGCACATACTAGGCCCTCTATAAATTTTAAGTCCTCACATCAAGGAGATGAATCTTGCTTACCACAGTACGAATTAATGAGTTCTAACACAAGATGAGGCCCGGGGGTGGGGGTGGGGGGAAGCGACTGTTGAAAAGTAAATCGAATTTTTGGATAATTTCTATTAATTTCTGGGATGGTGGCTGTGAGTACACAGGGAAGTAGGAGGTCTGGAAGGTTCCAAGGAGGTGGCATTGCAGCTGCACCTAGCAGGGTGGTAGATTTTCAAGAGGCTCATGCTGGGTCATAAACAGCAAAGAATGAAAACTAAAGGCCAGATGTGCTGATTCAGGGCTGAGCCTCTGAGGCCCAGTCGGCGTTAAGAAGTCTAGTTTCTATTCCTTTGGCCACAGGGAGCCATTGAGGACTTCTGAGTGAGAGCAAGGAAGTGAGGTGATGAGAACTGTGCTTGAGAAGGATCCTTAGGATATAAGACTCCCGAGGACAGGTCCCCCCACCTGTGTGGGCCCTGGTTACCCTCTGGCCCTACAGCAGGATCTGCACAGAGTATCCAATCACTAGTCTCTGAATGAATGAGTGATTGAGTCCCTCTGACAGCAGCCATTTGGGATAGATTGAAGAGGGCACCTGCGTTCAGAGGCTCTGGCTGCGTCCTCTAGGATGGGGCTGGAGTGCTGGTCTGTAGGGTTGGCAGAGGGGATGGGGTGTAGGAACGTCTGCTGGGAGGCTCTGGGGCACATCACTCTTCTCCTGCTCTCTACACCCCTCACAGAGTGCTGACCACTCTCTGAGTTCAGGAAAAGCTTCGGGGCAGCATAATTCATCCTGACAGCCCGGACCAAATGTTTTTCCAGAGCCCCTGCTCCCCTCTCCTCCCTGTTCGGATCGGAACACAGTCCAGGGCGTGCTCTAGAGAGGAAATAGTCATTTGCATCTGAACATGAAATAGCATTTTCTGAAGCTGTGAGCAGGGTCCAGCTGGTGTGAGCTGTACTCACTCACAATTGCAGCCAGCTTGTTTCAATTTAAGACTAGCGGATGGGGCGGCGCCTGTGGCTCAAGGAGTAGGGTGCTGGCCCCATATCCCGGGGGTGGCGGGTTCGAACCGACCCTGGTCAAAACTGCAAAAAAAAAGAAAAAAAGAAAGACTAGCGGGTGAGGGTGGGACTTTGTACACTGGCTTCTCTGTGGGAAGACAGTCGAATGCACACAAACACACATGAAAAACCAACAAGCCTGCGCCTGCCATCTGGGCGGAGCAGAGGACTTCCTAGGGGGTGTGGGGAGGAAGGCAGGGGAGGGGTTGTACAAATGCTCAAGCCCCAGGGTGGCACATTGGAACTTTCATAAATCCTCTGGGAGCTGTCTGGAGTGACCTGCTGGTGGCGTATCTGTCTTGCAACTTTGAATGCCCACTGTGTAGTAAGCATTTTGCTAGACGCTTTACGATGTGGCTTCTGCAGAAGGCAGGAGGGGCGGGGAGAAGACGGCTGGTTGCCAAGACCTTCTATTGTTTTGAAAAATGATAAATCAAAGTTGAAAACTCACCTGCCTGGGACTTAAGAGACTCATTGGAATGTGCTGCCCCAAGTGTGACTTGAAGTTATCCTGCCGTATGCTCTCTTAAAATCAAGTCTGGATACGAATGTATAAACACACAGAGGAATCAATGCAAATGGGGCTGTTTCCTTCCTGGCCCACCTTTTCCTTTCTATGTCTCTTTTACTCTCTGCTCATAACTGTCCAAGTGGTGGACAGCATGCCAAGGTTTGCTTGTCTCCCCCGAAAGCCCCTCGGACCTGATGTACATTTGTTCACCAGCACAGAGGTAGGGGACCTTGAGCTCTGAGCTGACCAAGGCCAGAGGTGAAAATTCTGGGGCTGCAGAAGGGCCAAATAAAGAAAAGCCCTTTTGTCTTAGAGGAAGGGAACAGCAGGATATTCTGGAAATATCTCACATTTAACATTGAAGAGCTGTGGATTTTATTTTAGTTATTTATGTATTTTTTTCTAACTATTTTTTTAATTAAATCACAGCTGCGTACATTAGTGCAATCAAGGGGTACAATGTGCTGGTTTCATATACAATCTGAAATGTTTTCATCAAACTGTTCAACATAGCCTTCATGGCATTCTCTTTCTTTTTTTTTTTTTTCCAGTGGTAAGACAGAATTCATTTACAGAAAAGAATACAGAAAACAGTAAAGCTCCTGGTAGAGAGAGAGAACTCAAGCGGGGAGAGAAAAGCTCTCTCCGTTTCTCTCCCAGTCTTTCCCCGTCTCCCCCTTTAGGCTTTTAGTCTCAGGGTATATATAGGTGTATGGGTTCCTTGGCCAGGAAACGAATGAGCACAGTCCCTTCCGCCAGGGGCAAGGTGAATGAATGTATCAATGAACGAACACAGTCCATTCATGGAATTGAGGCCTAGGAAATTCACATGAAATTGACCTGGGCATAGGAAATGGGGGTTCCACATTTAGTCCTAAGTGTGAAGTGAAGGAGACACCAAGGCACAGGTGTCTCCTCGGCAGTTGTCTGGCCTTTTTGGCTATTGGAGCCTCCAGTGGGGGTTGGGGGTCCCCCTCCTTGCCTGTCATCCAGC
>CAUYON010185696.1:0-22831 GCA_963573935.1 Arctocebus calabarensis
ATATCTCCATTTGGTAGATCTTTTCTTCTTGACTTATGAGATTTAGAGAATTCATCTGAAAGTCTATTAAATCCTTCTTCAGCATCTCCATTTAGCTTCTCTTTCATTTTAGCTTTTTTGGGCTTTGGAGCATCCAACTCATTCACAACACCATTTTCTCTTGTTTCTGATTTCTAATCTGAGTCATAATGGTGCCTTGACTTCCTTCTATCACTCAGCATTGTGTAATGTGTTTTCATCTTGTTTAAATCTTCATAACAACCCTATAAGGGAAGAACAGGTCCATAATCCCTTATCCGAAATTCTGATATCCATAAAGCTTTACACTCCTTCGTGCTCAGCAAAGAGCATGGTATAAATTAGTTTCGATAAATACCTTTGCCTCTCCTTCCTCCGGCTCTCGGACTCCTCCAAGTGTGCTTCCAGCTCCATAATGTCCCCCCAGAGGAGTTTCCCAGGCATTACTGGCCGCCGCCGCCACCGCCTCCTCCCCCCAGGCACAGTGGCCACAACCACCTACGGGCAGCGACGGCGTGAAAGGAACTGTTTAACTTCTTAAGACTCTTCCCCACAGCTTTCCACTTTGGGCTTGGAGAAGACCAAGGTGCAATTTTCTTCAGTCGTCCCAAATCCGGGCTTATCCGACACGGGCCGCCTCTACCATGCAGCCTAAGTTTGGCCCCAACAAGATCAAAGTCTGAGGTGCACCAGTGGCAAAGTCAGTGCCACATCTGCCCCAGCCCCCGAGATCAGGCCCCTGGATTTGTCTCCATTGGGCAACCAATGACTGGAAGGGTCTGAGAATTACAATGGTACTGACTATCCAGAACAGACAAGCCCAGATGGATTGAAATGGTACTTTCTACCTCTGCCCTCATCATCAAAGCCTTCAAGGAACTACTGAGAGACAGAAAGAAACATGAAAACATTAAACTCAACAAAAATATCACTTTTGATGAGGTTGTCAACATTGCGAGACAGATGCAGCACCAGTCTTTAGCCAGAGAACTCTCTGGAACCGTTAAAGAGATCCTGGGAATGGCCCAGTCAGTGGGCTGCAATGTTGATGGCCATCACCCTCATGACATCACAGATGACATCAACAGTGGTGCCGTGAATGCCCAGCTAAACAGTACAAAGGAAAATGTTTCAATTTAGAATCATTTGACACTTAAAAAAAAAAAAGAAAGAAAGACTCTTCCCCCACAGTTTATAGAAGGATATATTTACTGGATATGGTTTTTTGTTTTATTTTTTAATTTCATATTCATGAGAGCACAAATGATTAGGGTACAAAACAATTACAATTATTTTTTTGAAATCTTTATATCTCGAAAAGTGAAAGACAATGGGGCCTCACCCATATAGAAGGATCCCAAGCCACCACTCTGTGTCTCTGCTTTTCATACATTTACTATCATTTGTATCACTTTTTCAGTCAGAGAATAATAAGATTCCAAGATTTTTATCTGAGCCTGAGAAGATAAAGCTATTAGATGGTGTCACCATTGCCTGACATATCTCAAGCCAATGGTCTCTTACACTAGAGCATTTTACCAATGAACTTTCATTGTGATCTGAGGTGCCATCACCACTAATAATAATGCTGTCCTTGGCTACTCTCTCCCAGGATTTCTCTGCATGTACTCCTCTCTCGGGAATGCCAAGGTAGGCAGTGTAACTCATAATAATCAAATAAAATTCACAGTACTGTATCTCCCAACAGTATGCAGTCAGACCCCTCTTCGGTGTCACTGGCTAGCACCTGTACATAGAAGTATTCTGTAGCTAATTATCACATGCTAACATTGTGTGTCATCCTGTAGTCACAGAATTTGGAATATCTCAGACTGCGTTTGGAATTTGGAAGTCAAAATTTAGAATATCTAGGACTGAGAAGAGAAACTATGGGTAAAATAAACATACGGGAGATTGTTGCCTTGATTATATTTACTCTGTATTTAATGAGCTTCTGCTAGGTACTAAGAAGTATTTTGGGCCTCAGGAAAATAGCTGGAAAAACAACAGACAAGATTGTGTTTTCACAGAGCTTATTTTTTAATAGGGTGAGGAGATAAACCTAGTTCATCTGTGAATGAGCAAACATATACACGCATGTGCACACACATGTGCCGAGAAAAATATTAATGTTGGACAAAGAATAAAACCGAGAATTTAAGAAGTCTCTCTGAAGAAGCCAGCCATGTAAGGATCTGGGAATGTGCATTCTGTCGCCAAGGGAGGGGAGAGTGTTCATGAAGAAGAGGAGCACGATTTCTTTAGCCAGGCCTAGGAGCTCAGATTTGATTCCAAGTGCTATATATTTTGTGTCCAAATCCAAGGATTACATTACCTTGCCATTGAGAAATGTAGGACCTTAGTTGAAGAGACTGAGGTCTAATAAATATTTTTATCTTCAATGAACAAAATAATAAAACTGATTAAGAACACTTATCTCGTTCTCTAAAGACAGCACCTTCCTTGCCTCCTCATTGGTTACACTTCACAAATTTTTCTACTCACTTTCTCATGTTCTTAAAAGTATATTTGTTTAGCTATTTATTTGCAGTAGTGATAGAGTAGCTTATGAAGTTTTGTCTGTACTTCAATGCTATGCTAATGAATGCAAATAAAATGATTATATCTTTAAAAAGTTGTATCCCTGAGAGGCACACAATATCAATAGGTGATATTTAAGGACTAAATCACAACACAAACAGCTCAGAGTCATTTATTTTTATGAGACAGCAAAATTGTAGCAGATCCTATTAAGCACAATAAACCAAAAGGCAGAGAAGCAAGAGGCCAGCTGCTCATCTCTTCTGAGGGGTGGGTGAGGCAGGCTGCTCAGATTGGGCTGATTTTATTTTACAACCTGAAATGTCCAGAAATTTGCCTGTATTTAATACAAAATTATTGTGGCTTTTATGGATTATGCAGAAATGATTATGCAAACCCTAAAATACCGTAATAGGGTAAATTCTGTGGTTTGGAAAGACTTATTTGATGGAAATTCTCATATTATTCTAAAGAAATTTAAAATTAAAAAATAACTGAATCTGAGGCCCAGAGAAGTGCCTCACACCTGTAGTCCTAGCACTTCAGGAGGCAACAGCAGGAGGATCCCTAAAGCTCAGTGTTTGAGACCAGCCTGAGCAACAGCGAGGTAGCCTAAAAGCAAAAATATTAGCTAAGAGTTGTGGCAAGCATCTGTAATCCTAGCTAACTCAGGATGCTGAGGCAAGAGGATCACTTGAGTTCAGGAATTTGTGTTGCTATGATGATGCTATCGCATTCTTGCCAAGGCAACAGAGTGAGACTCTGTCTCAAAATTTTTTTTAAAAAATTGAATTTGTAAAATTTTAGGCATTCTATATTAATCCTAAATAATCATCATTTTATAAGAGTAATTTACTATGCATTTCCATTGTCAGGCACTTAATGAGGAATATATGTACATATATGTAGCATATTGAAGAGCAGCCTACTTTACAAATGTAGGAATTGAGGCTAAGGAGTATTACAAATAATTAACTTGTCCAATATCACACTTACCAGTGATTCCATGACCAGAGTTTAAATCTAAGTTTGTCAAAGTTTAGAGCCTCAACTATTTACCACCACATATATGGTCTCAAAAAGTTATTCAAAAAGGAAATCACATCTTCTCAGTAGACTAGAGATTCATTACTTTATTCCCTTTTTTTAAAAAAATTAAATCATAGCTGTGTACATTAATGCAATCATGGAGTACAATGTGCTGGTTTTATATATAATTTGAAATATTTTCATCAAACTGGTTAAAATAGCCTTCATGGCATTTTCTTAGTTATTGTGTTAAGACATTTATATTCTACATTTAGTAAGTTTCACCTGTACACTTGTAAGATGCATCATAGTTGTGGTCCCACCAATTAACTTCCCTCCACCCATCCTCCCCCCTCCCCACCTCTCCCTTTCCCCTTTGCCCATATTCTTGGGCTATAACTGGGTTATAGCTTTCATATGAAAGCTATAAATTAGTTGCACAGTAGGTCTGAGTATATTGGATACTTTTTCTTCCATTCTTGAGATACTTTGCTAAGAAGAATATGTTCCAGCTCCATCCATGTAAACATGAAAGAGGTAAAATCTCCATCTTCCTTTAAGGCTGCATAGTATTTCATGGTGTACATACACCACAATTTATTAGTCCATTGATGGGTCGATGGGCACTTGGGCTTCTTCCATGACTTAGCAATTATGAATTGGGCTTCAATAAACATTCTGGTACAAATATCTTTGTTATAAAGTGATTTTTGGTCTTCTGGACATATACCTAGTAGAGGAATTGTAGGATCAAATGGCAGGTCTATATTTAGATCTCTGAGTATTCTCCAAATGTCTTTCCAAAAGGATCGTATTAGTTTGCATTCCCACCAGCAGCGTAGACGTGTTCCCTTTTCTCCACATCCACGCCAACATATCTGGTTTGGGGATTTTGTGATATGGGCTAATCTTACTGGAGTTAGATGGTATCTCAAAGTAGTTTTGATTTGCATTTCTCTAATGATTAAGGATGCTAAGCATTTTTTCATGCATGTGTAGGCCGTGCGCCTATCTTCTTCAGAGAAGTTTCTCTTCAAGTCCTTTGCCTACCCTGAGATGGGATCACCTGTTCTTTTCTTGCTAATACGTTTGAGTTCTCTGTGGATTCTGGTTATTAAACCTTTATCAGAGACATAACCTGAAAATATCTTCTCCCACTCTGAGGGCTGTCTGCTTGCTTTACTTACTGTGTTCTTGGCTGTGCAAAAGCTTTTTAGTTTGATCAGGTCCCAGGGGTGTATTTTTGATGTTGCCTCAATTGCCCAGGGTGTCCTCCTCATAAAATATTCACCCAGGCCAATTCCTTCAAGAGTTTTCCCTGCACTTTCTTCTAGTATTTTTATAGTTTCATGTCTTAAGTTTAAATCTTTAATCCAGTGAGAGTCTATCTTAGTTAATGGTGAAAGGTGTGGGTCAAGTTTCAGTCTTCTACACATTGCCAGCCAGTTCACCCAGTACCATTTATTAAACAGGGAATCTTTTCCCCACTAAATTCATCTCTTGGTTCTCTATTCTGTTCCATACATCTACCTCTCTGTTTTTGTACCAATGCATGCTGTTTTGATCACTATCGATTTATAATAGAGTCTCAAGTATGATAGCATGATTCCTCCTGCTTCATTTTTATTTCTGAGTAATGTCTTCACTATTCAAGGTTTTTTCTGATTCCATATAAAATGAAGTGCTATTTTTTTGAGATCTTTAAAGTACGACAGTGGTGCTTTAATAAGAATTGCATTAAAATTGTATATTGCTTTGAGTAGTATGGACATTTTAACAATGTTGATTCTTCCCAGCCATGAGCATGGTATGTTTTTCCATTTGTTAACATATTCAGCTATTTCTTTTCTTAGAGTTTCATAGTTCTCTTTATAGAGATCTTTCACAACCTTTGTTAGGTAAACTCCCAATATTTCATTTTATTTGGCACTACTGTGAATGAAATAGAGTCCTTGACTGTTTTTTCGGCTTGACTATTGTTGGTATATAAAAAGGCTACAGAATTATGAGTGTTGATTTTGTAACCTAAGACACTGCTGTATTCCTTGACAACTTCTAAGAGTTTTGTGTAGAATCCCTGGTGTTTTCCAGGTATAGAATTATATTGATCTCTTCTAACCCTATATGGATACCCTTGATTGCCTTTTCTTCCTTACTTGCAATGACTAAAACTTCCATTACAATGTTAAAGAGCAGTGGAGACAATGGGAAACCTTGCCTGGTTTCTGATCTGAGAGGAAATGATTTCAATTTAACTCAATTCAATACAATGTTGGCTGTGGGTTTGTTGTAGATGACCTCTATCAGTTTAAGAAATGTCCCTTCTATACCCATTTTCTTAAGTGTTCTGATCACGAAGGGATGCTGGATATTATCAAAAGCTTTTTCTGCATCAATTGGGAGACTCATACAGTCTTTGTTTTTTAATTTGTTTATGTGCTGAATTATATTTATAGATTTTCATATATCGAACCAGCCTTGAGACCCTGGGATAAAACCCACTTGGTCATGGTGTATAATTTGTTTGATGTGGTGCTGGATTCTGTTTGTTAGGATCTTGTTCAATGTTTTTGCATCAATATTTATTAGTGATATTGGTCTATAATTTTCTTTTCTTCTTGAGTCTTTTCCTGGTTTGGGGATCAAGGTGATGTTTGCTTCATAGAATGTATTGGGTAGTATTCCTTCTTTTTCTATATTTTGGAAAAGATTGAGTAATATAGGTAGTAGTTCCTGTTTAACGGTTTGGTAAAATTCTCACATGAAGCCATCTGGTCCTGTGCTTTTCTTTTTAGGGAGATTTTGTATAGATGATGCTATTTCAGAACTTGATAGAGGCTTGTTCAACTTTCCACTTCATTCAGGTTAAGTCTTGGGAGGTGGTGTGCTTCTAAGTATTGTTCTATTTTCTTCAGATTTTCATATTTTTTATAATATGGTCTCTTGTAATATTAATTAAGGATTTTTTGAATTTCTGAGGAGTCTGTTGTTATTTTGTCTTTACCATTTCTGATTGATCAAATTACAGATTTTACACTTTTTTCCTGGTTAGGTTAGCCAAAGGTTTATCTATTTGATTGGCCTTTTAAAAAAACCAACTTTCTGATTTCTTGATCTGTTGTATAATTCTTTAATTCTGCTCTAATGTGGGTTATTTGTTTTCTTCTGCTCAGTTTGGGATTGGAATGTTCTTCCTTTTCCAGTTGCTTGAAATGTCCCATTAAGTTGTTAGCTTCCTCTATTTCCAATCTCTTCGGAAAGACTTACAGTGCTATAATTTTCCCTCTTAGGACTGCCTTTGCAGTATCCCATAGGTTCTAATAATTCATGTCTTCATTCTCGTTTTATTCCAAAAATTTGGTAATTTCCTCCTTAATCTCATCTATGACTCAGCTATCATTCATCATCGGGTTATTTAGCTTCCATGTTTTTGCATAAGTATGCATATTTCTGTTGTTACTGAGTTCAACTTTTAGTCCATGATGGTCCAAGAAGATGCACGGAATAGTTTCTATTCTTTTAAATTTGCTGAGGTTAGACTTGTGATCTAAGATGTGATCAATTTTGGAGTATGTTTCATGGACTGATGAGAAGAATGTGTATTCAGTTTTGTTAGGATGTAATGTTCTGTAGATGTCTGTTAAATCCAAACGTTGAATGGTTAAGTTTAAATACAAAATTTCTTTGCTTAGCTTCTTATTGGAGGATCTAGCCAACATTGTCAAAGGAGCGTTAAGATCTCTGACTAATATTGAGCTAGAGGAAATCTAGTTGCTCATGTCTGTTAGAGTTTGTCTTATAAATTGAGGCACATTCTGCATGGGTACATAAATATTAATAATTGATATCTCATCATATTGAATATTATCCTTAACAAACATGAAGTGACCATATTTATCTTTCCTTATTTTTGTTGGTTTAAAGTCTATTGTATCTGCAACTAAAATTGCAACACCTGCTTTTTTCTGCTTTCCAATTGCCTGGAATATAGATGACTATCCCTTCACCCTGAGACTATATTTATCTTTTAAGGTAAGATGAGATTCTGTATGCAGCACATATCTGGCCTGAGTTTTTGCATCCAGTGAGCCAACCTGTGCCTCTTTAGAGGACAAGTGAAGCCATTCACATTAATTGAGAATACTGATAAGCCTGGTAGAATTTTGGGTATCAAGTTTTTCAAAACTCCAGTGGACATTTGTAATCCTTTCACCACTGTGGAAGTTGGAATTTGATCAAAAGTTTCTGAGTGAGTTTATTTTTGTGATGGAGGATTGCACTGGTCATTATGGAGGATAGGTCTGAGAATATCCCAGAGAGCTGGTTTAGTTATGGCAAATATCTTCAACATGTGAATGTCATTCAAGTATTTAATTTCTCCATCATAAATGAGACACAGTTTAGATGGATACAGGATCCTCGGTTGAAAGTTATTTTGTTTTAGGAGATTAAAAGTTGATTAACACTCTCTTCTAGCTTGAAAGTTTTCATCAGAGATCTCTGCAGTCATTCTAATATTCTTCCCCTTGTAGGTTATGGTTTTCTTATGTCTGGCTGCTTTCAGAATTTTCTCCTTCATAGTAACTTTAGTGAAGTTAATTACAATGTGCCCTAGGGATGTCTTATTCGGGTTGAGTCATACTGGGATTTTGAATCTGTCTTCTATCTGAATTTCAGAATCTCTTGTCATGTCTGGAAAGTTCTCTTTCATAATCTCATGAAGAAGAGCCTTGCTGCCTTGCAAAGCAACTTCATCACCTTTAGGGATTCCTATAAGGCGAATATTAGTCTTCTTCAAATTATCCCAGAGCTCTCTGAGAGAATGATCCATTTTTGCTCTCCATTTCTCTTCCTCTTTGAGAGTTTGGGAGCATTCAAAGCTTTGTCTTCAATGTCAGAAATCCTTTTTTCTGTTTGCTCCATTCTGTTACTAAGGTATTCTACTGTATTTTTCAGATATTTGGGGGCTGCAAATTCTTGTCTCAATGTGTCAGAATCTTCAGTGATTTTTGTCTTTGAATTTGTTGAATTCTTGAGACAACTTTTGAAATGCTTCTTGAATTTCTAATTCCAACTTTATCTCTAGTTTATTAATCTTATTTGCAATCCAAATTCTGAATTCTATTTACATCGCAGTCATCTATTTATGAATGGGATCTTCAGTTGTGTCCGCCAAATTTTTCCTTTGTGGGGTTGTGATCTACTCTGGTTATTCATGTTACCAGAGTTTTCCTGATGATTCCACCCCACGATTATTTTATACCATTTGGCTAGATCAGTAGATAAGGAGAAGTGGGTTGGGGGCTCCAGGAGTAGTGATTAGGTAGCTCTTTGCCAAGAACCTGTACAGTGCTACGGCCTGAGAAATTGGGGATCTTCTTGGTTTGGTGGGGATAAGTGGCGCTGTCTTGTTTTCAGCTGGTCTCTGTCCTACCCTAGTGAATCAGTTACTCTGGGTTGAAGTCTCAGCTGTGGAGAAATACCAGCAATTAAGTAACCCCGCCCCCCCACACGCAAAGGAAAATCAAACCTTTCCACAACCACATGCCCAGGGTACCACTTTGGATAGTCCTCGGGTGATTGGTCCACTTCAAAAGGTCCTAATCAATTGTCCCAGTCAGCACTGGTCTCAGGTGGGAGTTCAAAAAGTTTCCAGCAACTAGATAGCAGGGGTCTGCTGGCAGCTCAAGTATGACTTGCTCTAGTGCTCCGTGAGATCAGAAGGACCCACCCAGCAAATGAATTAGTCTGGGAAGGTTGATGCCTCCTTCCCCACCTTGCACCTCTGTTACACCCAGTCACTGGTAACCCTACAGGGCTGCGACCTAGTTCCCTCCAATGAGCAGATGCTCCAGGGGTTTGCACCTGCCTGAGTCACAGGGAGATATATGTCTCCTCTGCCAGGCTGCTGCTCTCTGCCACTCTCTGGCAAGGGGAAGTGAGACCTGACAACCTTGGGTGCTTAATGGATGCTGTGGCAATTCACTCAATTCCAGTCACACCCCTGATTGATGTTGCTAACAGAAGAGAACAACTTACAGAATTTGTTTCTGTCCCAGCTATATTCCCCTGCAGATCAGACGCTGCTTCAGTTCACAGAAACTGTGACTCAGCCCAGTCTGCGCTGCTGCCCGGTCTCAGCTGCAGTCTGTGTTGGGGTAGGTGCAGTTAGAGCTCACACTCAGCTATCAGTTCCAACCTCTGCCTGCCTTTGTCTCAGCTCTGATCCCCTGAGGGCCAGGTATGTCTGAGACTTAGTAAATCAGTCCTCTAGGTCAGCCATGTCCTGGGCATCTGCTGCCTCTGCGTGCGAGTATTCTAGTCCTGCAGTCCACCCAGGCTGATACCACCTCAGGCATACCCTTTACTCACGGGGCCTGAATTTCCATCCCAGATCTGTTCCGCCAGTGGCTGCCACTGGTGAAGATGCCCAGCTTCGTCTGGCTGCCCAGACAGGGAGTGTCCTTCCAAAATATCCCTAGGGGTGTGAGCTCTATTGTTCCTGCCACTGCAGCTGCTGCTCGGTGCCTTGGGGCACTGCCTCTCATATATGGTTCCCTCTCAGTTGACTGTCTTCTCCTTACTCCCATGCCACAGAATCAGCACAAATCAGCAACAGCCCATGCCCTGTCCATACCTCTCTAGAAAATGCCCAAGAATCTGGACTCCATGGGGGACAGGCTTCCAGACCTTGGGGTGAGAGTGGGGGGGAGTGCTGAGAGTTCAGAATTTCAGGTAGAGAATATATACAGTTTTGTACAGTTTTATGCCTGGCAGGAGAGTAGGGGAAGGCACCCTAGTAGGGGAAGGAGGTCCCATTTTTAGAGGGTCTCTCCTGTGAGATAAAATGGGAGAATATTTGAACTCTGCTTGCTTGTTTGTATGGAGTATACTGTAAGCCATTCTCATGGGGGAGGGGACTCCTATTGGCTTGGTGATGGATTTTGTACCTTTTGTTTGTATCCTTGGGGTCTCAGCTCTCCTCAGCAGGGTTGATGTGCATTCTTCCACCTTCTGTCTTGGCTCAGCTCCAAACCATCGGCTTTCTTGCTAAACTTCTGTCCTTTAACTCTCCTTCTGGACAGGAGCCTCTGTGGAATTCCAGTCGGCCATCTTGCCTCCACCTCCATTACTCTATTTCTACTTATTCATTCAACACGCATTTACAAGCCAGGCAGTGTTCTTAGCACTGAATATACAATAATAAACAAACGAAAATCTCCACCCTTCAGAAGCTTAAATTACAGGAGGAGAGATGTATTAGTTTCCTAGGGTCAGTGTAACAAATTACCACAGATTGGGTGATTTACAACAACAGAAATGTATTCTTGCATCGTCCTGGAGGCCAGAAGTTTAAAATCAAGGTGTTGGGCAGGGCCACTATCCATCCCTAAAGGCTCTAAGGCAGAATCCTTCTTTGCCTTTTCTACTTGTTGGGGCTCCAGGAGTCCCTTGGCTGTGGCTGCATGACTCCAAGCTCTGCCTCGTTCACATGGTCTCCCTGTCCCCACCCTGTGTCTTCCCACTCTTTCACTTCTCTTATTAGAGCACTTAACATTGAATTTAGAACCCACCCAGATATTCAAAAGTAATCTCATCTCAAGATCCCTTTTTTCCAAATAATGTCACATCCTCAGTTTCTGGGAAGTAGGTCATGCACATATCTTGTGTGAGGAGGGGAGACAGATTTCAATCCATTAGAGGCAGTAAATGGCATGGAGAAAAATAGAGAGAGAAAATGAACAGTAAGTACAGGCATGGGGCCATGTGATCATATAACATCTGGAAGGTCTGATTGAGAAGGAATATTTAAGACTAGACTTCACAAAAAGCGATCAAAAGTCCAAGTGGCTACTAGCATGTGACAGAAGTAGTTAGCTGCTTTCCAGAATCTTTCTATTTTTCTAGCCCACACTGAGCTACAAGTCCCAGCTCCCCTGATGTTCAGTTTGGCCTCATGACTGAGTTCTAGTTGGTGGGACACAAGTGGAGGCAATGACTGCCACTTTCAGGCTGTCCAACATGAACCTTCCTCTCCAGGCTTTTTCTTCCCTCTAGTTCACTATAAACAGGCATCTTCCTGATTAACTGTGGAAACCTTGAACATGACAATGTTTCTGTTTAGCCAAAATGACAACATGGAGGATGGATTCCTTATAAAAGCTGTCCACCTGCCCAACACTTTATGTGAGTTGAGAAAAATGTCCACTGTGTTTGAGGCACCCTAGAATCTTGGATCTATTCATGATGGTGGTTATTATTCCTTAAGAAATACACAGGAGGGAGAGCAGTGAAGCAGCAGGCACAACGCCCTGACACAGGGATGCCCAGTGTCTTTGCAGAGAAGCAGGAAGGGCAACCAGTGTGACTGGAGCAGAGTAGGCAATGAGGGACCTTTTGGAAGATGCAGTCAGAGGGGCCCAAGGGGCACATCATTGGCCCACAACAGATCATGGTAGACTACTGCAATTTGGGAAGCCTTTGCAGAACTTAACTGAAGAGTGCCAAAGTCAGAGAGGATTACTCTGGCTGCGCGTCAGGGAAATAAAGCATAGAAGAGCAAGTACATGAAGCAGGGAGACCAGTGGGGAGATACTGCAGAATCAAAGCAAGAGCCCACAGGGCTGAGTCCAGCCTTGCAGCTGGCAAGTTGAGAGAACTGGACAGGAGAAAGAGATGTTTTAAAGATAGCACCACCAGAAGTTCCTGACAGTTAGGGTACAGATGTGAGAGGATGAGAGTACAGGAAGATGGCTCTGAAGATTGGGGCCTTATCAGCAAAGATGGAATTACCATTCACTCTGTTCCATAAGGGCAGCCTCATGTCAGTATCCCACGGCACTGCCAGGAACCATGGAATAGGCCTTACAAAGCCAAAGAAGCTTCTAGGTAAGAATTCTTACTGCAAACTAGTCAGGCTGAAGATGGCAGGAATCCTCTGCCCCTTGGACTATGCTCTCAGCGTGTTTCCATCCTCCCACATAAAATATTTTTTCTTTCAAGTGTTGCCATGGAATCCACTTTTGACACTTGTGTGGTTTTACTATGTTCATTTAAGTCCACATTAGTAGTCTCTGTCTGTCCAAAGAACAGGCTTACAAAAAAAGGAGGAAAAATTTCTAATTGAGTATCTATGTACTGTCTACTTAAATGCCTTATACTTAAGTTTGGAATTAATTTTATTTTTTGATAATTGACCATGTCATTTTTTTGCTGTAGAAAAGCAATATCTTCAAATAGATTCCTTCCGTAGGTAGTCTACTAGTCCAGAAAGTGGTCCCTTAAGAAACAGAAGAATTGAGCATAATATCCTGACTTCTTTAATATGAAGAAAAGCGTCTAGAAGTGAAATTATCTTCTAGATGACAAGTTTCTCTTCTATTCTTAGAAAGTACAAATTTTTTTGAAAAACTAAGTAATGTTTCAACACACAAGGAATCCTTTTCTCCCGCTTCTTGGCTATTAAATAGATGTTGTTCCCAAATAATTGATTACAGTGGTATGCATGTTTCCTTCAAAACTCATGTTGATATTTAGTTGCCAGTGTAACAATATTAATAAATAGAACCTTTAAGAACTGAGTAGGCCATGAGGGCTCCATCCCATGGAAGGAATTGGTGCTGTTATAAAAGAGCCAGATCTCCCTCTTGGTCACTCAACTTTTGGGCTCTCCTGCCATATGAGGAAGAACATTCCTTCCCTCCTGACAATACAATGTTCAAGGTGCCATCTTGGAAGCCAAGATCAGGGCCTTGCCCAACACCAAACTTTCCAGCACCTTGATCTGACTCCTCAGCCTCTAGAACTCAGAGAAGTAAGTTTATCTTCTTTATAAATGACCCAGTCTCAGAAATTCTGTTATAGCAGCACAAATAGACTAAGACAGACGGCAGCTCTTTTCTTATTGATACATAAAAACATCAAAAATTGCAAAAGAGTTATTAAAAAAAATTGACAAGTGAATTCATTCAGACTCCTGATTTACAAAGTTCATTACCAGTAAGTGTAAACAAAGTTTTTTAAATAAAACAACTTTAATTGTTTCTGGACACAGGTCTAAGCAGGATGTGGGTTCCTGTCATTCTTCAGGGTCACTGGCTCAGAATAAGAACAGGATCTGGATAGCAGACATCAAAACTAGATTTCCTATTTTCCACCTGTACCACTCCCTAAGTGCTTACGACATTACAAACAAACGTATAATGCCTCCAAACAACTGAGGTTTACTTTTCTCTAACTTCACAGTCCAGTATAGGGTTTCCTTTCCAAATGGCCTAGCATTCACCATCCATGGACCACAGCACCTTCTTTCTTGTTCCCTTCTCTCAGCCCTGTCCAGTCAGTCACAAGAAGGAGAAAGGCACAAGTAGAATTGTGAGGAGGTTTTGTTTTTTGCTTGTTTGCTTTGCTTTCTGATTTTTTAATGAGATAGTCTTAGAGAAGGAACACATTTCTTCCTGCATTCTATAGCTAAAATATAGTCATGTGGCCACAATTAGCAGCAATGGAGGATGAAAAAGGTAGACTAGTCATGTGCCTAGGAGGAAAAGAAAATGGGTTATAGAGAACGCATCGCAAAGGGATTAGACATCTGTTAGAAAACAGATTAGACATTTCAAAAAATGGAAATTTCCTGCTGGTGGCAGAAGTTTGGCGGAATCACCTAGATTTTACATATTACTGTTAGCTTTGTTGATTTAATATTTATAAGAAAACATCACCCAGCCAAAGATAATAAACACTCACAGAAAAATAGCTTGAGGCATTCAAAAGAATCTTTGAATTCTTTTGTCACTTCCTCATTATTTATTATGGTAAGAAAAAGTTAAGCATTTTTTATTTCCTATTTTTGAAATACTGATTTGGGGGGATTCTGTAAGTTCATCTTTCCTAACTCACATCCTAATCATCCTGGAAACAAAGCAGAAGGATCTTTAAATGTGGTGTAGGAAATTCATCAATGAGAACAGCTCCTAAAGCAGGAGATTGATTAACGAGAACATCTTAATCGAGTGACTCTAAAGCCATGGCTGCAGAGAGAAACAAAGGCTACAGGTTAAATGAATAATATACTTCTCATAACTGTACTGGGTTTTTTCTACCATATTTATGTAGGTAATCTTAAGATTAATAAAATTTAAATTCATTTCCAAACTTCTGATTATGAATTTTCAGTTGAATAAAAAAATTCCTTAATTTCTTTTATATTAAAAAAGGAGGTCTTATATTTGGGAAGATTGGAAATGAAAGCTTCAGTCCATGTTCTAGGGGAAAAGTAAAAGTAAGAAGCCCATTGAAGTCCAATACCACTCAACCAAGGGTAGACATCCATGTGTGGGCACATACCGCATGCACATAAACAGAGTCTGGCAAAACCCACCTACTTCTGCCCCATCCCCAAGTAAATCATTCTTTGCAACTATGTCCATAGTACATTTAGGCTAATATTTTTCACTTTTCCCTGTTAACCAATAACATTTCACAGCAAAATCTGTACCAGCTGTTTCTCCTGAGGTTAATAGCCAGTTCTAGCAGAGGGTAAAGGTGAGAGAAGCCAAACTAGTGTATTTGAATCCAGAAGATGTATTTTGGAACCCAATGCATTGCTTCAGTTCCCTTGGGAATTCCTTTCTTCACATCAAAAGGAGGTCTCTCAGCCTTGAGTGGTGTCACAACACCATATGCCAACCATGGTACTTATCCAGATAGTAAACAGTGATATGGGGATGCCGTTCAAAAGACGGTCCCTCACACCAAACTGTATCATCATCACCTGAGGACTCATTAGAAATGAAGAATCTCAGGCCTCCTCCCAGAATGACTGAATCAGAATCCCTATTTTAACCAGATGTTAAGGCAATTTGAAAGTACATGGAATCTAAGACTCACTGCTCGGTGGAGCTCTGGGTCTATATTGCCACCATCTCATCTATTATTGCTTTTTTAATGTGATCATCATGGGAAAACTCAATTGGGTTTTGTCAATATCTCTTGATTGGCTTCACTGGGAGGCAAGTCAGTAGTCAAGCAATCCAACTTAATTAAACAGGCCCATGAATTAGGACACAAATGGTTCATCTTGGATTAATCCAGTTGATTACTTGGGTGGAGAAAATGTACTTAATCTACAAAAGATAAAGATTGTGTTGATTGGGTGGAAGGATAGAGCCACTAGTCCTGGTTTTCTTCAAAATCTACTGATTCTAAATACAGGCAATTTTATCTATCAATTTAAAAAATAAGTAAATTCCAAGAGAGAGGAAAAAAATCTACTCATACTAAATGTTTTAAAATCTTTTATAATTCAATAGTCATTAGTCTACAAAATGAAATCTTATCTTGTTGCTAAAAATTTGCCCTCAGTTATTAAAGTTATGAAAACAGAATTATGAACTATTATAGCATTCTTGTTTATGTGATTGCAAAATCTTATAGCATGCATAGCAAACACTGCTTCCAAAAGGAATTAATAGAAACTTTATCAGATACATGTGCATTTATGCAAACCAATTCTTAATGTCTAATATCATAAAAACACATTTGAAGTGGTTTTTATTTTTTATTGTGACATGGAGAGCATTACTCAAAAAAAGAAAATTGACACACTTCAATTGGTAAAGGGTACACCTGAAACTGCTATCTCTGTAAGCTCTTTTATACCTCTAGAAATAGAAGCACAAGGCAACACTGTAATTAGTACAGTAGACTCCACACTTTAAAAAATCTGAGACCATGGCACCCTTCCTGGGTGAAGGACACAACTACAACTCAGATTTTTACCTTACAAAAGCAAACCAGGTAACCTAATTGTGTGTATCTTCATTTTAATCTAAAATTTTTTAAAGAAAAATTTTTTTTTAAAAAAAGAAAAAAATGTGAGAACAATTATTCTCAAACTACTGAAATCCCAAATGACCTTAACTATTTCCACAATATATCAAGGACATTTTTTTTCTCTGGTAAGTGCCAAGAACTTATCCAAGAATGTCTTATGAAAAAAGAGAATTTTCCCACAGTAGAACAGAGGGACCACGTGTTGAAAAGCAAGCCTAATATGCAATGGAAACATGTGACCTACTTAATTATGTGCCCTTGGGATGTGCAATGTGTATGCAAAGCCACAAAGGCCTTAAAGGTCATATTTGAGGAGCACAAACCAGATGTTAGAAGAATGACGAAGGAACTCTGGTTACATAGCACCTTAATGAGATGAAACATCCTGTCACATCTTCACAGTTTATGGCTATTGACTGCAATCACAAACCCCCAAGGGCAGAGGCAGAAATGCTTATTAAAATAGTGAGAAGCATACTGCATTTACAAACAAAATATGCTGTGCTTATTCAATAATTGGATTGGGCTTTTTTTCCCTTTAGATTATAAAATCTGTAAGTGAAATAAAAGTATGCTTTTTCTAATCTAATGGGTTTTCCTATTACAACGTTCAGGCTTGTCTATAAATCAGAGGCAAGGATGATCATTCCTTGCCCAATTATATATCCTCAAAAGAGCTAGCTACAAAATAAAATTCTCAAAAATCTCTCTCATGTAAATAATTCATGAAATCCATGAAAGTAGTTGAGACCCTATTTTGATACGGAAGCCAACATGCCAAGCGCTCCTGTTTGGAGTGACCCTTCCTATGCCGTCAGATGGTACCAAGTAATTTAGGCAAAACAGTTGCCTTCTGGCAAATTCAGTGCCCACATCTCCAAAAAGGGCATCTTCCAAAATCAATGTGTGCTTTTAATCAATTACAAACGCACATACAAAAGATGCATTTTATGGAGCCAGTCCTGGCATCTTAAAAATGGAACAAGTCTAATGACTGTCAAAGTAAGCCCAAAGCTCATGAAATAATAATACTCTGTACTTACCATTTTTCTCTTAGGAGCTTAGAGTACTCTAGAGGCAGGAAAATGTTTCTCTTTTTAGTAAAAAAGTTCCTTTAAAAGTCTATTTCTAAATGTCGAGCAAGATAAATTACACTCATTTCAGCACACTATTGTGTAATTCTCAATATGCTATTCACTGCACATCAAGCTGTTTATCCGAGTTCATTTCTTTCATGAAGAGGATATAAGAACATTTCCTGTTTTTCTTTTAGGCTATCTTAATTCATCTCTGGGTTGTTATATTTAATTAAAATATTCTTTTTAAGTCATACTTGATTCAATAGACCAGACAAGGAAATGCATACTAAAGCTGAATTTTAATGCATGAGCCATAACTGTAAAGTTTTACCCTTACGTAGTTAAGAAACCATATTTTCTTGGAAGGAATTATATCTGGGAAATTGGTCAGTCCCTTGTCTAAACCAAGTGCTATATTTTCTTTTGTGGGGGAGGGGGATGGTTAAATTGTGTTTACTGAGGTAAATTTATATACAACATTTTAAAGTGTATAGATAAATACATTTTTACAGACATGATGGCTATGCAACCACCACAACAAAGAAGATATGCAATATTTTTATCATCCTCCAAAGTTCCCTCAAGCCCCTTTGCAATCACCTCCTCTATCCTCAGTCCATGGCAACCACTTATCTGCTTTTCATCCAGTCTGTGTTTTCTAGAATGTCTTATGGAAGCATAAAAATTGTCTAGAATGTCTTATGGAAGCATACAACATGCAGTCATTTTTGTCTAGCTCCTTTCACTCTGCAGAATGTTTTGAGACTCACCACATTACAGTGTGAATCAGCACTTCATTCCTGTCTGTTACATAGCTTGAATACCCGTTTCCTACTGAATGGGCTGTTTTCGGTTTGATTGATTCTGAATCAAATTGATATAAACATTCACATCTAGACCTTAGTTTGAACATGTGGTAGGACCGGACTTGCTGGGTCAGGTGGTAAATATGTTCTTAACTTGCAGGCAACTTCCAAACTATGTTCCAAAGTTATACCATTTGATATTCCCACCAAGCAATGTTCGAAAGTCATAGTTGTTCCACATCCTCAACCACATTAGCATTATCAATCTTTTCAGTTTTAGCCATTCTAGGTATATAGTTGTGTCTCATTATGGTTTTTACTTGCATTTCTCTAATAATTAATGAAGTTAAACTTGTTCTTGTGTCCTTATTGATCATTTGTGTATCTTCAGGGGGGAAGAGTCTCTTCAAATGTTTTCTCATTTTTATTTACTTTTATTTTTTGCATTTATGGAGTACAATGTGCTGATTTTATATACAATTTAGAATGTTTACATCAAACTGGTTAACATAGCATTTACCTCACTTATTTAATTGTTGTGTTACCTATTTTCTCATCTTTAAATTGTATTGTTTGTTTTTTTAGTACTGATTTTTAAGAGTCCTGCATATTTTGGATACAAGCCCTTTATCAGATGTATGTTTGTAAATATTTTCTCCCAGTTTGCAGCTTTGTTTTTCATTTTCTTAATAGTTTCTTTAGAAGAACAGAAGTGTTTAGTTTGATGAAGTTAAATTTATCCATGTTTTTCTCTTATGATTTGTGCTTTTTTGTACTCAGTTGTTTTATCACAGGCACTGAATGTTTAAAGATTGTCTCCTGAATATTAACTAGACTATAACCACTCTAATGCATTATCCCTCTCTGCTCCTACTGATTTCATTCCAGGGAAATTCAGGAAATGTGTTCATTTCCTATTGCTGCAATAGCAAACGATCATGAATTTGTTGGCCTATAATGCCACAAATTTGTTATCTTACACTTTTGGAGGTCATAAGTCCAAAATGGTTCTCACTAGGCTAAAATTAGGTTATCGAGAAGGCCGTGTTCCTTCCCAGAGGCTATAGGGAAGAATCCATCTTCTTGTCTTTTTCAGTTTCTAGAGGCCTTGGCCTGTGGCCCCTTCCTCTAAATTCAAAGCCATCATTGGCCTGCCTAGTCCTTCTCACGTCACATCACTATCATGTCCTCTTCTGCCTCCCCCGTCCACTTACAGCAGTCACATACCAATGCCAATTCAGTGCCCAGTGAACACCAGTAGGGGTCAGTTCTTGACTCCTCAGTAACTATAGCTATACTTTTGTGAAAAGCCTATATATTTCCTGTATCATTGTACAAGTACTTAACAGCACTGTAATCACATTCTCTGCATGTTCTTTTCACTGTATTTCCTGCCTTTGATATGTGGCTGGGACAGATGTACTTGCTGGATTCACAGCATGCCTTCACTGCACACTTCATACATTTCCAGTCTCTCCCATGGGGCAAAGGTAGCAGCAACCCTTTTTTGGTGATCTTTTCAATGCTTGTCTTGTAGCTGTTCCTTTTGGGTTTGTATGAACTGTTCCTCTTGTCACAGCCCCTTGTCCTTGCTTGCTGTCATGTCCACAAAGGTTCATTGCCATTGTATATTTTTTGAGGAGACCATGCACATTTGAGGTATGCCTTCTTACATTTTTTCACAGAGCTATTGTGCCAAATCTTTAGAAAAGTATTTTCTTCCTGATTGTCTCTTTGAATGAAGTTGCCACCAGTGGCTATTTGTTTCCTGAAAAATCACACATGAATTGTATGCTGCAATGTCAATGATGCAATGTCACACATGAAGAATGATAAATGTGGTGCCTTATCAGCCAGGAAGAGCAAGAGAGCTTCTCTTTCAAAGGTTTTCAGTAGGGTAGGAGGGGGAGAGAGTGACATTGGTGTTCTAGTGACTGTTGCCAGGTATGGTACAGCTGGCTTCCCGCTGAGACCGTTCTGTTCCTTTAGGGTTAGCCTCTCCTGGAGCCATTGTGTCAGCTAGTTTCTTCCTGGCTGTGTCCCAGAAGGGGGTGGTTTAGCAGAGGTCACAGAATGGCCAAGAAAGAGTGCTTTATGTTCAAAATGGAGTGGCCTATGCTCGTTCCATTTTTGGAGTTCCTTCAACCAAACTATCTGATATATTCTTTTGAAGTAAGTCAAACCCAGGGCGATGGAGGTAAACTTTCTGTCCAGAGTAACATTTCTTCTGGACTAATCCCAGTGACAATTCTGAACCTGTCTTCTTACAATCTCAGAGACACTATTGTGATTTCTCAGAAGGTTCTCTGATTTCTCTGCCACAAAATAGTAATTTACAGAAGAATCACACAAAAGATTTGCTGCAATTCCGTACTTCCCAGGTTTGGTTGGTATGTAAAGTTTGACATACCAACTCTCCTGGAAAGACATGAATTCCTCATCGACAGTGTCATACTCATGAGGATTGTAGTAAAGTGGGCATTTATTTATAGCCATATTCCAAACTTCTTGAACTGTAGAAAACTTATGCTGTCTGAGTTTCTTGTGTTGTAGCATAATCAAATTGTACATATTTCAGTAAGGTTCTCTTTTCTGTTCTAAAAACATAGCATGGCAAACTGGAAATTTCTATTCACTGAAAATATCTCAGATATTATCTCTATTTTGGCTACCCACACCACAATTTAGAAGAATTCCGATTAGTCCTGATATTTTTCCTTTTACAAAATAGCCACAATATTGGATGACTACATCCTTACCAAACTCTTCAACTAGATATAGTTTCTGGTTTGTAAACTTGATAATTGCCTCTACCATTTCATTACCAATAAATAGTTGGAAAGCATCCAGTGGGGTTTTAGGTTCTATCCTCAACCCTACTCCTGGTCATGTCCTCGAATATGAGCTGATTGTCGTCCCTGACCCTTTACCAGCTGTGAGTTTTATATCATTCCTGATGGTGCCATTATCTGACCTGTGGGCTGCTCTATTGTTACAACTGCCTGTGGTCTTCTTCTCTTGGGCTCCACATTTTGCTTTCCTTCTCCATTCTTCTCTTCCTCCTCTTCACTTGCTTCCTCAGAATGAATAATTTCATGTTCCACCTCTATGAATTCTTCTTATTAAGTCTCTGAATTAGTGAAAATGTCCTCATTATTTCCTTCAAAACCTGGCACTACCAAACCAGTTCTTCTTCCACCTCTGCTACTGACAAACTTTATTGCCTCTTCATTATATTTGTTTTTGTATCATGAGAAAAAAGTAAGGCATTGTTGATATAAATGGATTTACAGAATTATCAGATATTCTGTATTTTCAGTCATTAATATCTTGATCTTCACCAAATATAAATACATTGCTTACTCACTTCACTATGAAAAACATCTAACACAAATAGAATGCTGGCTTTTCCTGGAAAAGAGACCACAACACATCCCTGCTGGTAAGTGTCAAGAACTGCTGATCCCAAAGTGCATAACGCAATGAAACATTTCAAAACTATTAAGAATAGAGTGTAAATGTCTTACCGCAACAAATAAGTGAGTTAGATGTAAGCATTCCACATTGTATATCAAATCAGCACATTGTACCCCATAGATGCATTAATGCACACAGTTATGATTTAATAAAGAATAAAGAAAAAGAAAGTGTCACAGATAGGTGGGTAAGAATCTACTAACAAAAGTTGAAAACAGTGAAACCACAACTCCCTACATAAATAAACATACAACAAAACCATGATGGGAGTCTTTAACCCCCTCATTGGTATGAGACTGTCGAATGCTTGTAACTTCCTAAGGCCCACCTGGATAATTTGGTATAATCACCCTCTTAAGGTCAGCTGATTAACAACCTTAATTCTATCTTCATTCTTAATTTCCACTTGTCATGTAACACAACACATTTACAGGTTCTGAAAGTTAGAACAAAAACATCTTTGGGACAGTATCTGCCTAACACAGGCGACATGGTAAAAAAATAAAATCAGATTAAAAGTATGAGTGCTACCATAACCTCTAACCTATCTTTTTACAGTATTTAAAAGACACACTGCATTGTACTGCCTCACTTGCTTTTCTGCCCCTAGCCCTTAAATTGTGAACACTTTGAGGAAAGGAACTGGATTTTTATCTCTATAGCCCTTATGGCAATAGGCAAACCATATAAAAGGTAGCCAACAAATATTTGGTAGCTAAAAGAATGAGTGAGTGAATATAAAATTAATGAATAAAATTTCTTCAAGTCAACCTGCTTATTATCTATTTTCATCACAATAGTCTATGCTGAATGGGTTAAATCTTATATCTGTTGCTAATATGACTTTGAGCTTCCGTGTAAGTTTTCTATTGTTGCCATTCCAAATGCCAAATTTAGCAAGTTAAAAGAGCATCTTAGCAGGGTACTGGCGAAACTTATTAAAGGTAGAGTATTAATGTCTTTATATAGTGATCAAGGAAATGCCATGAAGGATATCTGTAACAGTATGATCAAAATATTTCTGAATGTATATGAATCGTGCCCTGT
>CAUYON010185701.1:0-12373 GCA_963573935.1 Arctocebus calabarensis
CTCATGGTTGGGAAGAATCAATATTGTTAAAATGTCCATACTCCCCAAAGCAATATACAATTTTAACACAATTCCTATTAAAGCTCCATTGTCATATTTTAAAGACCTTGAAAAAATAATACTTCATTTTATATGGAATCAGAAAAAACCTCGAATAGCCAAGACATTACTTGGAAATAAAAATAAAGCAGGAGGGATCACACTACCAGACCTGAGATTGTACTATAAGTCGACAGTGATCAAAACAGAATGGTACTGGCACAAAAACAGAGAGGTAGATGTTTGGAATAGAATAGAGAACCAAGAGATGAACCCAACTACTTACCGCTATTTGATCTTCGACAAGCCAATTAAAAACATTCAGTGGGGAAAAGACTCCCTATTTAACAAATGGTGCTGGGAGACCTGGCTGGTGACCTGTAGAAGACTGAAATTGAACCCACACCTTTCACCATTAACAAAGATAGACTCACACTGGATTAAGGACTTAAACTTAAAACATGAAACTATATAAATACTAGAAGAAAGTGCAGGGAACACTCTTGAAAGAATTGGCCTGGGCAAATTCTTTATGAGGAGGACCCCCAAGGCAATGGAAGCAGTATCAAAAATACACTACTGGGATCTGATGAAACTAAAAAACTTCTGCATGGCCAAGAACACAGTAAGTATAGCAAGCAGACAGCCCTCAGAATGGGAGAGAAATATTTGCAGGTTATGCCTCCGACAAAAGTTTAATAACCAGAATACACAGAGAACTCCAATGTATTAGCAAGAAAAGAACAAGAGATCCCATCTCAGGATGGGCAAAAGATCTGAAGAGAAAATTCTCTAAAGACAAGTACACGGCCTACAGACACATGAAAAAATGCTCAATATCCTTGATCATCAGAGAAATGCAAATCAAAACTACCTTGAGATATTATCTAACTCCAGTAAGATTAGCCCACATGATGAAATCCCAAAACCAGAGATATCAGCGTGGATGTGGAGAAAAGGGAACACTTCTACATTGCTGGTGGGAATGCAAACTAATACATCCCTCTTGGAAAGACATTTGGAGAATACTCAGAGATCTAAAAATAGACCTGCCATTTGACCCTATAATTCCTTTACTTGGTATATACCCAGAAGACCAAAAATCATATTACAACAAAGATATCTGTGCCAGATTGTTTATTGCAGCCCAATTCATAATTGCTAGGTCATGGAAGAAGCCCAAGTGCCCATTGATTCACTAATGGATTAATAAACTATGGTACGTGTATACCATGGAATATTATGCAGCCTTAAAGAAAGATGGTGACTTTTCCTCCTTCATATTTACATGGATAGAGCTGGAACACATTCTTCTTAGCAAAGTATCTCAAGAATAGAAGAAAAAGTATCCAATGTATACAACTCTAATATGAAGCAAATTTATATCTTTCAGGTGAAGGCTACAACCCAACTATTGCACAAGAAGATGGAAAAAGGGGAGAGGGAGGGAAGGGGAGGGAAAGGGTGGGGGGAGAGAGGATAAAGGGTGGGATCACACTTGAGGTGCATCTTTGAAGGGTCAGGGGAAACCTACTAAATGCAGAACACAAATGTTTTCACACAGTAAACGAGAAAAATCTCATGAAAGTTATGTCGAACAGGGGGATGAAAATATTTCAGATTGTATGTGAGGCCCGCACACTGTACCCCATGATTGAACTACATGATGTACACAGCTATGATTCAATAAAAAAAAAAAAAAAAGAAAAGAATAGTGGCAGTGTTGCTTCCTGGAGTCAACTACAGTCAGCAGCATTGTCTGCCCTGCATTGAAACCAGTGGTCACTATTCCTTTGAACTCTGCTATGGAAAGACACAGCTGAGCATTTTTTTGAAGATGGGTATTGAAGACACCCATGCTTTTCATTGTTATAAATCACATTTGCTAATACCTGAATTATTCATAAAATTCAGATAACCACTGAGGATATTTGGGAGTGGATTTCTATCTATGCCTTCCCATAAAATATTCACTGTTTTAGGACCCAACTTTTCCGTTTAATACAGAGAGGCTTTCTTCACATATTGGTAATGGGGTAATCGCAATATTAAGATATTGAAAAATTCTTTTTTCCTTTCCTCCCAAGTTCTCCAGCTGGGGTCCTGCCAATTGCACTGACAAAAGATAGATTAGCAAGAGAAAAACAAACAAGTTTATTAATATGTATACCACCCATACACATGGAAGAACTCAATGAAGAACAACTCAAAGAAGTGGTCAGAAGTTGGGTATGTACAGCCTCTTAACAAAAGTGACAAGACAAAAGAAGAGATGTTAGGTTCTTTAGGTGATAAACTCTGGGAAGGGAAACCATTGGAGGAAACTAATGGAATGAAGTTTGCTTGTGCAGGCCATTTTGGCACTGACTTTCCATCTTTTTCACGTTCGTAAAACTTCTCCAGGAGAGGGTGAGTCTGTGGCAGCCTTCATTTCTCAAAAATGTCTGCTTTACTCAAATAAAGGAAGCTCTGAGAAGGCTTCTTTCTGAGTCTGTTGAGACTCAAAGCCCTTAGCTTAAAATAATCCTTATGATGCAGTATGTTTTGGGGGTGGCATATTCTGAGCCCCGTCAGTTCTCCATTCGAAACTTCTTGAAGTTTCATATATCCAAATTTCGTGGCTGAGGAGAGAGATTCACAATAGAAGTTGTGAGATAAGAGATTTGGAAAGAGGGGAGAAAACAGAAATTGGAGTAAGCAGAAAAGCACATTGCCCAGTGTCTTACTGAGTCCGCCTCTCAGTCTTGGGTCAGCCCAGTTGAGCATAAGCAGTTGTGTCTGACTTTGGGTGGTGTGCTCTGAACCCTTCATGACCTTTCCACGGCAGTGCTGTCAGATAAACTTGGCAATACTGAAGGTGTGCAACCCGAACAGCAGTGATTTCCAGAGTGCTCAGCCTGGGAAGGCTGACCCAGCACACATCCTCAGCGGTGATACCTCAGGCTTGTGGAATGAAGACATGATATCACTCAGCTTTGTTGTTATTGCAGCAGTGTTCTCCATGTTTTCCTACTGACTTAAGTGTTATTCCTTTCTGACATCAGAAAAGCACAGGACACTTCAAAGCAAACAGTGAGTGAACTTGTTCACACTTACTTCAGAGTCCCCCCTGCCACTGTGGTTGAACAGCAGAGACACCCTGTGTGGGAAATGCCGGGGATAGGTGGTGGGCTTGCAGAACAGAGGGCGGATCCAGAGCCATTTATCTCTGGGCTGTGTGCAGCTCTGTCCTTCTACTTTGTGGTTGGTGAGTTTTGTTTTCCTAAATCTCTTAACTGCATTTGGCACAAGATGCAAATGTAGTCAAGAGATTTAGGAAAGCAAAACTAGGCCATCTAGGCTTGAAGATGGCACAGATCTGTGCTGAATGAACAGCGTTTCTGGTCTCCACAAGTGCCCCTACCCCACGACTCCCAGGCAGAGATGGGGAAAGTGACCTCCACACCCTTAAGAAAAAGAAAACAAAGATGGGGAAGACAGAACTTTCCTTACACCCATACGCCACCTCCTCTGCGGCCTCCCAGGCAGATGGACAGGAGAGCAGCCCCATGTGAGGCCTGCTTCACCAGCGGTTGTGGCCCCTGTCCCCAGAGCTCAGCTCCTCTCTCCATCGCTCAGGCCCAACGCCCCTTCCTAGTGAATGCTGTCCCAGCTCTGAAAGGATTTCCTTCACTGAGATAGTGTCTCCAACTTTTGGTTTTACACACACCACTTTATTAAAAAGCTTGGCCCATTCTTATAAAATCCTTACGTGTGTATTTTGGGCAAAACTGATTTTAAACACGATCATCCTCAGTGCTATTTGGCTTCTTGTTTATGGTGTTGGGGGCACAGGGCAGGGGTGAACAGTGCACTGGAGACCTTTGGGATGGATCTGGGTCCCACCTGTGTGGCCTGAGGGGCACTCCAGGGAGCCTGTTCCCAACGGGAGCTCTTGGACAGTAGCAGCCCCACTAACCAGAACCCCATGGGAGCAACACACCAGGACCAGCACTTGAGGGCTCGGGGAGGGTTTACCTTCTGATTGTCATCTGTCCACTTCCCGGGTGGGCAAAATACTCCCTTCTCACAGACCTTCACATCTTTGTTCTTTTCCTTTTTATGAGAAAGAGTCTCAGTCTCTCACCCTGGGCAGAGTGCCATGTGCCACAGCTCACAGCAACCTCCAACTCCTGGGCTCAAGCAATCCTCTTCCCAGCCTCCCAGTCTTAGCTGGGACTACAGGTGCCACCACCAGGGCTGGCTGGTTTTAGAGAGGGGGCCTCACTCTTGCTCAGGACTTGGTGGTCTCAAACTCCTGAGCTCAAGCCATCCACTCAATTTGGCCTCCCAGAGTGCTAGGATTACAGGCATTGTGCCCTGCCCATATCTTTATTGTTAATGTCTTTAGTCTTCATAGCAAAGCCTTGGCAGTGAATGTCGCTGGCCCCTGAAGGTTGTCAGTGAGGAATCACAGCCTCAGAAAGGCAGTGCTATGCCCTGGTCTTACTAGTGTGTATGGGTGTTTCAGGATGAAACGCAGTTGTCATCACTGAGACAACCAGGAAGACATTGCCACTGACTGCCTCCCCATGGCCATGGCCCCCACGGCAGCCCGTGCACTCCTTCTGTGCTGGACTCACCACCTATGCTCTTCTGCTCATTTGCCAGTCTGCTGGTGGTCATGTCCCCACAAGGTTGTGAGTCCTGTGAAGCAGGCCCTGTCCTCTCTGCTGTGTATGGACACCCAGAGCAATCCCTGCACAGAGATGGGCCAACTGGAGTGAGCGAGTGTGCATCTGCTGGTGAGCCTGCTGCTCCTTCTAGGCTGATATCCAGCTTTTCTGCACATCGCACTGCCCGCTGGGTGTCCTGGGTTATAGCCGGCCACCTTGCACTCTTTAAAGAGTGACCTCAGTTCAGGCACATTTCAGAGCTGCAGTCCTTCTAGAGAACGTTCCATGAAGCTCTAGCAAGTGGCTGCTTGGGGCTGCCCTGTGTGATGGGTTCCCTTCAACTGAGAGGAAGCCATTGAGGGCAGCCTGATGGTCTTGGATGGCCTAATGCTGGATGACACGCCGTGTGCCTGAATGGAACCATGTGTGTGTGACATCCAGGGACAGTGAGCCTCCTGCCGGGTGCCTCCTGGTGTCAGAGCACTACAAAGGAGCCAATTATAGCTGACAGTCCTCTCCTCTGACACATGGTACTGGCTCAGTGTAAGTGGCAGTGCAGACATTACACAGCCTGTGGGGTGCCTGGCTTTGAAATGAGGGTGCCCCTTCAAATCCCTCATGATGGCATTGGCCTCATCCCACCCCATCTCGCACCAAAGGGCAGGATGGGGCAGTGGGAGAAAGGGTGAGGGAGGAGAGGGATCATACCCCCCTTTACTCCCCCCCAGAGCAGGCCGACTGGACTCAGGGACACCCTGGTTGTCTAGAGGACTGGTCTGTGCATGGGCAGGCTGTCTCCTGCTGTCACACGTGAGGGCTCCTTGCAGAGAGTGAAGGCAGCTGGGGCCTCTGGGGAAGAATTGGGTCCCCATAGTTGAGAGATTAGATGCTCTGAACAGGAGGAAGGACCAGCACAGAGGTGGCAGGCCCTGTCCCAGCACATGGCCCTTGGCACCTTTGACTGGAGCCTCACCTTGCTGGTTTTGCAGAGATGTGGTAGGGGATGCACAGGGGTCGAGGAGGGCTGTCATCCACACCTGCCCCCTTGGGATTGGCTGCCAGGTTTCCATCTGCACTGCTCACCTGGAGAGCTGCGAGTCAGGCTTATTCAACCACCTTCCTGAGTTTTGGCAGCTGCCTGTGGCAGGAGAATTGGAAACCACAGCAGAAATCCTAGTGCTAGGTGGCAGTCAGCCTGGAGATAAAACTTGTAAACACAGGGAAATCATAAAGGAAAATACAAACCAAGCCAAACACTCACCCAGGAAAACTCAGCTAATGAAGCTAACGAGCTAACAGAGCTCACAGAAAAATGCTGGGCTGTAGAGAAGGAGGTGTCTGTGATTTCACACACAGGAACATGGGGCATCAGGTGGGGTGGGCAGAGTGTCCCAGGGGAGACTACCCCAAGTGTAAAGTTTGCATTAATGGAGATGAAAGACTCAAAAAGTAGAATTTACCTTCTGGCTTCTTTATTCCAAGGCCGGGTGGACTTGGGGAGTCACTTAGCATCTTACAAGTTAGGAATGGAACTAACTACCCACTACCACCTGCTTGGCCTGCCCCCCTCATACCCTATCATCCACCTGTTAAAGCAACCACCTGTCCTACCTACCACCTGCTGACCTCAAAGGTGAGGATGAGTGGAGAGGTGACCATTGTCAGCTCCTTCTAGAGGGACATGACATCCAGGCATACTGCCATGCTATTTGTGTAGCAGCCCCCAGCCCCTCAGCTCCCTCTGCAGAGTTGGGGGACCCAGGTAGATAGTCCTCATCCTCAGAGGACTTTCCTGCACCAAGCACCGTTCAGCCCACAGAGTGGCCTGAGTGGGTGAGTACTTGGACTGTCTGCCGAGGGGCCTCTTCAGGCATAGCCCCCAGCATGCCACTGCCAGGAGCCCTCTGCATGGGGGCAGCCCTCATCAGTGCACCCTGGCTGCCTTCTCTCCTTCCCAACCTCACTTTCTTTCCCAAACCTCTCACCTGCGCTTCTGGGGTCCTTCCTGGGTAGACTCCTGGCAACTGAGTTCTTGTCTAAGGGTCTGCTTTGTGAGGAATCCAATCAAAGATCTTATAATACAGAAATTAAAACTCATTTAAGCGCAAGTAGAATTTTCTCTAGAATACCTGATTTAGTTGGTTGGAGTGTGGCCTAAATTCAAAATGTGTTAAAGCTTCAGGGTACCCACGCCTGGGAACTGAGATGGGGAACTGCTGCCCCAGGCCCTCTGTAGTCCGCCCCCCAGGGCTGTGTGTGTCACGCATGTCAGAGTTTGGGGCACTGTCTCCTTAAACAGCTCTGCAGGGAGGAGCCGCCTGGGCTTTGGCCTCCCTTCTCCTGGGTCCCTGCCTGGCTCAGTTCCGGGCTGAGGGGGCCTAACAGTGGTGGCTCCTACATGCTTATATCATCAGAAGTAAGTGTGCTTTGTAAGCATGAATCCCACTAACTTCTTGTTTTCTTCCTGATGTGTGTTTAGAGGTGAAGCTTAGCAAAGGTGTCTCTGTCCTGGTCAGTGAGGTGTGCAGTTGCCCAATCAAAGCCAGAAGGAAAGAAGTTGGACCCTCTGGGTTCTCAGTACCACAGCACCCTCAGACTCCAGCTGCATCCGAGCCCTGGGGGCTAGCCGGGCACAGATGGTTTTGCCTGCGCCATTGTCTGAGTCAGAGGTCAGGGTGGGGCCACAGGAATTCACATTTTAGACACATTCCCAGGAGTTGTCAGTAATTGCACTTTGAGGCTCTTCCTCCTCGTAGAGTTCACTGGTGTGGACACCTCTCAGGAGTACATACTCCGAGGTAGGGACACTCACAGGTAGGGATACTACTGGGCTGGACACTGACAGATGTGACATGGGAAGGTATGGACATTAGCAGATCTGGACACTCACAGTGGTGGACACACAGGCAAGGACACTCACAAACGAGGATGCCCTGATGTGTGGACACTGGTGGGCATAGACATTAGCAGGTCTGGACGCTCATAGTTGAGGGTACCCTGAGTGGGGACACTTGCAAGGGAGGACACTGTCCAGGGTGGGCCATCAGCAATGAGGCCTCTATAGATCCAGGGCAAATGCTCACATCCTGGTCCTGGGAGACTATAGCCTGCTGCTTCTTGGTCTTTAGAAATCTAGAGGAAATTTATACAGTCCAACTGGATCTTCAGTATAATCCTAGCTGAATTTTTTTTTTTTTTTGAGATGGGGTCTTGCTCTGTCACCCTGACTAGAGTGCAGTGGCTCCATCACAGCACACTGCAACCTCAAGCTCAATTGATTACCTGCCTCTGTCTCTGGAGTTGTGAGGACTACAGGCGCATGCCACAGTGTCTGGCTAAGTTTTCTATTTTTTTGTAGAGATGGGTTTTCATTTTTGCTCAAGCTAGTCTTGTACTTCTGGTCTCAAGTGATCTTCCTGCCTCAGCCTCCCAGAGTGCTGAGATTACATTGTGAGCCACTGTACCCAGCCTCCTAGCTGCCTTCTTGGATTGGAAATCAGGAACTTAGGTTGAGAGCACTGAACTGTGGACACATGTTTACCTGCCAAGGCCAGTGTGGCTCTTGCATGAGATGACATGCAAAGGCCAGGCTAGAGCCATGGGGAGGAAGAGTAGGGTCAGCCCACAGGGGTTCTCTCCTGGCCAGGGTGCAGAGGCAGTGTGAGCCTCCTGGGATGCCAGGGTTACACAGGAGCCCTCACATATCCCAGACCTCAGATTTGGGTGGCTGGCTCAGAAATGCCCTTGGGGCTGCTTTCCCAATGCCCATCTGTCACCTGCACAGGATGGTCCATGCCTCATCCACTCACATTATGTGCCAGGCACTCAATGACAAGCAGCAGGGTCCCTTGGGACACCTGAAAGCAGTGATCTGATTCATCCTGGGAATGCTCAAATGTCTTAGGCTGGGTGTGGGACCTTCAGGAGCACTGGGACCAGAGGGAGACAACTAGAAGGTAAGTCTCAGGGTCCACATGTTCTCTTCACAGTTGTGAACCCACCTGAGATGTCCTTGCACTCCCACTGTGGACAGGGGCTCGTAGCCCTCAGGTTCAGGACTGAATTATGACCCTTCAAATTCATATGTTGGTGCCCCAACACCTCAGAATGAGGCTGTGTTTGGAGACAGGCCCTTTAATGAGGTGATTAAGGCAAAATAAGATTGTATTGATCTGGTACATATCCATTGTTGAGTCCTGATCCAATATAACTGGTATCTTCATAAAAAGAGAAGATTGGAACATGGACACTCACTGGGCAGAAAATGTGAAGACACAGGGAGAAGCCAAGGAGGGAGGCCGCAGGAGGAGCCAACCTTACTGCAGGTTAATCTCAGAATTCTAGGCTCCACACTGTAAGAAAATACATTTCTGTGGTTTGAGCCATCTAGTCTGTGGTATTTCATTATGACAGACAAATACACCAGTTTTCCCTCCCTCTACAGTGGGCACTCCATTTAAAATCTTTGTGTTGCCCACAGCACGTGGCTCAGTGCTGGGTTATGATTTGGCCTGAAGAAGCATGTGTGGATGGTAGTAGTGATGACAAGCATGTTTGATGATATGAACTGGCACCAAAATAACACAGACTGAAGGTGGAGGGGGAAAACATGAACTGAGAGCTGGTCTCATCCCAGTTGTGTCCCATCTGACTCTGCCCCCATTAGCTTATCTCTTTGGGCCTCGAATGTCTCCTCACAAAATGGTATAGGGGAGATAAAGGTATGTTCTTTAAAAGCTGTTGTTAAGATTGCATAAGATAATTTAAATCGAGCATTGAGCAAAGTGCTTGTCCTGAAACACAAATGTAATTTGAGTTGGCCATTATTCATGTTTTTTCTAATAATTACCATGATAATCAAAAGGAACAGTCATTTTAAAAATTTGCCTTGGCACATTGCAGAATTAAATATGTCCTTAAGAAAGATCAATCTTGTTACTTTGAAATTTGTTTGGAACATTTGCCTATAGAAACATATTGTCAAAGACCCACTTCCATCTTTTTCTCTTCAATTCTACAAATACATTTATTTTTCCTTATTTAAAAGTAAAAAATATTTATTAGGAAATGTGAAACAGTCACTGAAAATTAGAAGGGCTAAAAAGCCACTCAAAGCCTTGTGAAGCTAAAGTTGCAATATTTTCACATATTTATTTCCTGTCTTTCAAAAAATATTTTAAAATGTACTATTCACTTTTTATCAAAATTACCCATGCATATCATCTAAATAAGTTAAGTCATCCCACCAGGTGTAGTGGAGGGCAGCCCTCCTTCCTGCCCCATTTGTTGCTCCCTGGTGGCAGCAACTCCCTTGTCTTCAAACAAGGAGGTTTATTTTTATATCCCTAAACCACACATGTTTATTGCTACATCTTGATTGTCAGTCTTAGACAATGCTAGAAGATTGACAAACTTTATGAAGATGAGAATTTAACACGATGCCTTCCAGAGCAGCAGCAGAGATGGTGCGCTGCACTGGCACTCATCTCACTATATACCCACATATTGCAGAGTCTCATCTTTGACCACGAGGGCTCTGCGCTGCTGCAGGAAAGCAGGGACTCTTCCTGCCCCTGGGATATGCATGCTGTCACAGAGCAGAGGTGCAGTGAGTGGGTCCCCTGAGGTGCACACTGTCACAGGGCCCAGGTGCAGTGAGAGCATCTCCTGGATAGAGAATGACTATTCCCCTCAGTCTCTCACATTGTTCTGGTCCTAAAGACCCAAGGGCAGAAGGCTGACTCACAGGTCTTCAGGGCAGTCCCAGAGACCAGAGGTTCCAGAATCAGCCATGTGGAACATCATTCCTCCTTGATCTTTCCTGTCACTTCTGAGGAAGACATCCTATACAAAGGCAGACCTGGAGGTCTTTTTCTCAGGTAGGGCTTGGTCAGCCCAGGCATGATATTAACCTTTGTTTACACACATACGTACACACAAACATGCATCCATTTATACACAGGCACTTTCTTCCTTCACATGCCTTTTGTTTTCCCTGGAGTTCATAATTGTTTTGTATTTTGTTTGTACTTTTCAAATACAAATCATTAATTTATTCTCAAACTTTTCTCCTGTTACTTAAGATACACCAGATAATCTTTTAATTTCTGAGATCCTGCACATCTGAGAATGTCACAGTCTGTGCTCAATCTTGATTGACTGGCTGGTGCTATGGTCTGAATGTTTGTCCTTCCAAAATTCTCCTGCTCAAGAATAATCCCCAGTGCAATAGTATTAAGAGTGGAGTTTCAGGAAGGTGATTAGGTCACAGGGCTCAACCCTCATAAATGAGATCAGTGCCTGAGGGAGCTTATTCATCCCTCCTACCATGTGAGGACAGAGAATAGACTGTGAGCCCCTCCAGACACCAAATCGCCTAGTGTCTTGATCTGGGACTTCCCAGACTCCAGACCTGTGAGAAATTATTTCTGTTCTTTATAAATTATACTGAAGTATCTTGTTGTAGTAGAATGAATGGAGTAAGACAGCTGAGTGTAGAATCTAGGTTGGAAATTATTTATTTTCAGAGCTGAGAAGGTCTTGATTTATGTCTTGTAGTTTCCAGTGGAGAGAAATCTGATGTCATGTGACCCATAGACCACAGAATAAACTTTTATAATTTCATTCTAGAATGCATAGAAATTTTTGGTCTGGGTCTATTTTCATCCAATGTGCTGAGTTCCCTCAGCCTGGACATTTCTGTCCTGGAGCCATCTCTTATCCAGGTTAAAAGTATATGAGGTCTGACAATTAAGCACATGTTAGCAGCACTGTACAAACAGCTCGGTAAGGTTTTGTAACCTGGACGTTTCTGTCCTGGAGTCATCTCTTATCCAGGTTAACAGCATATGAAGTCTGACAATTAAGTACATGTTGGCAGCACTGTACAAACACCTTGGTAAGGTTTCATAACCTGGATGTTTCTGTCCTGGAGTCATCTCTTATTCAGGTTAGCAGTGTATGAGGTCTGACAACTAAGCACATGTTGGCAGCACTGTACAAACAGCTCGGTAAGGTTTCGTAACCTTGCCATGTCACTGTCTCACCACTGGGTTTGTGTGGACGTGTGGCAGTGTCTTGCTGGGTGGTGATCATTATTGTTACATGTTTTTGTGTGGTGTCATGAGAATGTCGGAGCTAGAATTAGAGCAACAAACAAACATTCATAAATTTCTCACTAAACTTGGCAAGAGTGGAAGTGAAATCAGGGACATGTTACTTCAAGTTTATGAGGATAATGCCATGAAGCAAATGGCAGTGTACAAATGGATTAGATGTTTTTCTGAGGGGAGAGAAAGTGTCATTGGTGAAGAGAGGTTAGGGTAGCCAGTAACAAGTAGAACTGACAAAACACTGTAAAAATTCATCAAATTGTGTGTCAAAATCATCAGCTGCTGTGAGAAGCAAAGCAGACAAAGAAAATATGGGTAAAAAAATAGTTAAAAAAAGTTGAACAACTCATGGCTCTTATAGCATGGCAGTATACCAGGTCACACAGCGCTGTCTATGAGGGAGTTGTTCTCACTCTGTTGCCAAGGCTAGAGTGTCACGGCATCAGCCTAGCTCACAGCAACCCAAACTGCTGGACTCAAGCAATCCTTCTCCATCAGTCTCCTAAGTAGCTGGGACTACAGATGCCCACTACAACACCTGGCTAATTTTTCCTTCCTTCCTTCCTT